>BCLG01002803.1:20320-34508 GCA_001602295.1 Zoysia matrella | reverse complement strand
TTGGGCCCGGGTGAAGAATAAGCTATTCCTCACCTTGGGTGAAGAATAGCACTATCGTGTGTATGTGTGTGTGTGTGTGTGTGTGTGTCTACACACAAGTCAAAATGTACTTCAAAATAGACTATAAGATGCTGTATAAGTCACTTGCTTGAAAATAGAGCTTGCTATTGCCTTTTTATTTAATTCTTGGCTGCAGCAACCCTAATGTGCCAAGTGGCCCTGATTTGCTAGCAGGCTGCTAGCTGGGATAAGTCATCCACGACTTAGAATAACGATTAATCACCTAAGTAGAACGATTAGCCGGACGACTTGATAGTAAGTCACCTAAGTCGCGTCGAGCGTCTATGTTGAGTATAGTCAGGCGATGCATCGATTAATCATCAATTAATCACGATTAATCGGACGACTTAAAAACATACTTTCAGTTTCTCAGCTGTCTTTTCCAGCTGAAAAGCTAGAAGCTGAAACAAACGAGGGTTCTGAAAAGTTTGCGCTTTTGGAACGCTAAAAAGCCAGATTTTGAGGAAATGAACTATAAGCTGAAAAGCTCACTTAGGGCTGCTTTTTTCTGGCTTTTGGTGTTCAGAGAAGCTAAAAATATATTACAAAGCCAACATCAAAATTTCATCAGCCAGCTTTTCTAAAAGTTCAAAAGCTCCAGCACAAACAAACAGGCCTTTAGATTTGCATTTTTATTTCAAGACAAGTCAATAGGACACAATGTGGCTCTTTATTGAATCTAATAATCAAATATAGAAACAAGAACACAAACTAATGCCTAAATAAGTTAGCTCATTGATGAAACCTAGACTACACAAAATGAGAACTGGGAAGCAACAAATTTGGTTGAGTCTCAGCTTACCTCTCTTGTCAATGAGAGGATGCACCTCTTTGCTGAGAACAACTCTGAACAGGATATGACATTTCGACTGCATCGTTTCGTGCTTTTGGTGTGTGGTAGATGCGAAACAGTAGTGATATCATCACTATGTAAGATAATAGAATGATGTAATTCTTCAGGGGATGTGGCTGGCCCTTCAACTAGGTACGATACATTGCGCTTTCTGAGTTTGGCTGCTGTTGATTCAATAAGTGAAGAAAATCTTTCTTCAATGCCTGCAAAAGTATATCCTCTTTCCTTGAGAACCACGTGATTCAATTTGCATCCAATACAATTGTCATTAGAATAAAAAGAGTTCAAAGATATCACAAGGAAAGGAAGTAGTTATGACAGCACACATGACGTTATGCAAATCCACAAAGTCGAAGATAAGTAGACAAGAATCAATGGTATTATCCATCACACAGGTCCTTCTGAACCTCAATCAAACATGAATTTCAAAATGTAATTGCAGGTTTACTTAACTCTGAATGCTACATGAATTTTTACACACTGTTACATGCTGAGTTACAGCATATTTGCTAATAGGGACACTGGAACTGATCCAATTCATGAAGCAATCTGGCCCCTTATCCAACCAACATTGCAGTTTCAGCAGTTAAAAGCCTCACAGAATACAGAACTAAACTGTTATGGATAACAGTTCAATGGACAAACTATGTAGCAGAATAGTAATCAGCAACAGCAATGTAGCATTTGATCTGTACATAATGAAAGCAACATAGTATGCCAGTGCTAAGGTGATTAGCTCTCAGTATAATATGCCGATATGAAATTTTGCACATCCATTTTATGCTGTTCATCCATTTTAAAATGCACTAGGCGCTAGCCTATGGGCAGGTTGAGGTGGCAATTTTGTGCTAGCCATGGGCCTGGCATGACCATTGCAATCAGAGAAATCATAAAAGCACTGTAAAAGTGGATTTTGAGGTTCGGATACATGGACTATGGAGCATTTACCTGACAGCTCATCAGCTGGAAAATAGAGGGGCAGCTTCAATGGGAGCTCGCAGCGCAAGAGGCATCCCTTCTCCCACAACAGCCTCCCGGGCTCATCCTCCCACACAACCTCCGATCCATCCACAGCCTCCGACACGCCGCCCTCAGAGGCAACAAATCGAATCTCCCCTGTGGCAGCGTCCACGCAGCCCCCGACCATGCCGTGGCTCGCCGCCTCGCCGAACAGCCCCTGCCTGAGCGCCCGAGCCAGATCCAATGTCCGCGACGAGGCGTCTGCATCGTGACCCTCGCCGCCGACCAGCAGCGCCCCAACGATGTCGAACCCGCGCGGTAACAGTCCACGGATTTCGTCTGCGGGAAACGTGCAAGCAAAGTGAGACCGTCATATGATGCCGGGAGTGATCAGGATATAGACGGAAGAGACACATGCCAGCTTGTCGTGGGAGATCGAGGTCGTCATAGAGGGAGCGGAGGGCGGCGGCAACGGTGAATGACGGGAGGAAGCGCGGGGCGCCGACGAGCCAGCGAAGGGTGGACGGGGAAGGCGGAAAGAGGAGGGACCGCTTGGGGAAGAGTAGGCGTAAGCCCGGGCCGTCGCGCGGGTCGGCGGCGGCGGCTTCCATCGCCGGCGGTGTTGTGGCCTGCGTCTACCTCGGTTGCTCGCGTTTCGGTTGTTCACCTTTCATTTTATATTCTTTTTGCTGTTTCTGTACAAGGACGAATGAGTCAATCAGGCGAGGCCCACGTAAAGCAATGCAGGGCCCAGCCCATTGGCCTTCACAAATTTCTTTGTAAAAGTCTTAACTATTACGGATGTTTAAACAGTTATAAAACCGAATACTCAAACTCTCTCAACTATTAAACCGTAACCGTTCATCTTTCCTTCTTGAGTAGTTTAAACAGCGGTTTTCGCTGACATAGCAGTGACGTGGTGATTTTTTGCTGAAGTGGCGATGACATTTTCTCACTTTATTTTAAATTAGAAAAAAATAATTAACATGCCCAAAAAATATATGAACTTTGCATAGTTATAAATTATTTCGCAAAGAACAACTTTTGTTTTAGACCTAATTTAAAATTAGAAACAAATTTTATTTTAAAAATTTAGAAAGACAAATAAACATTTCAAAGTAAAAGATATCTATACCTTCCAAATTTTTTTGATAAAATTTTACAAATTTTCATAAACTCTTCTTGTTTGAAAATATATAGAAATACATGAATCAAACAAATATGAAACTTGAGCTCAAATTAAAGAAATAGAAATTTGAGATCAAAAGAAACAAATAATTTAGATCAAATTTAAAATTTGAATTCAAATTCAAAAAATAAGCACCCAAAGTTTTCAAAGAAGATGTATATAAAATAAAATATACTTAGAAAGACGTGAATTTAGAGAAATTTTTTGAAATTTTATCAAAATGTTAAAAGGTCTAGATTTTTATTTCTGAATTTTTCAAATAAAATGTGTTCCGATTTTGAAATTGCCCCTAAAACAAAAGTTGATCCCTGTGAAATTGATTTAAGTTTATGCAAAGTTTCATATTTTTTGAGCATGTTAAGTATTTTTTATAAATTTTAAATAAAGTGAGTACATGTCGGCTGCCCAACTGTCACGTGAACTGCTATGTCAGTGGTCACATCAGCGAAAATCGTCACATGGGTAGCATGCATCATCAAAAACCATCACGTCAGATGCCACATCAACGAAAACCATCACGTCCGCCGCCACGTCAGCTGCAACGTCAGCGAAAACCACTGCCTAAACCACCTAAGGAGAAAAAACAAACATCTATGATAGTTGAGGAAGACAAATAAGACTTTTTCCTTCTTTCTAATCTTTAGTTGTATACCTAGCCAACGGGCGAGCTGGGCCGGCACAGCATGGGCTCGGCCGGGCTAAGGCCAACTCTGAGGCAGCTCGACATGGCCCGGCTCGTCGATCGGGCCATGTTGTGTCGGCCCACGGGCCAACTGGCTAGGCCAAGCACAGCCGGGCTAATTTTTCACGAGTCGGGCCATGGGGGGTCAAGTCGGTCCGGAGCATGGGAAAAAGATAAATACTGAAAATTAATTATATAATGTTAAAAATCATAAATTTTAAACATAAACTTTAGATATATCTTTAATATAAAATTTTAGAAAATGGTAAATGGGTCGTGCCAGGCCAGACGGGTTATATGAACTGGTTTAACGGGTTGTGCATGTGCCAGGCGAACAGACCTGCGGCCAGGCACAGAAACGGCCCGAGCCAAGCCCGTATCGGGCCTCGTGCTGACCCATTTAGCTCAGCTCATCTGGCCAGGTATATTTATTTGTTTTTCAAGATCATGACGTTTATATAACTTGTCATTTAGAATATGTCATAAAAAATAAATGAAAACACATGGAACCAGATTCAACAATTGCAAATACTCCAATTTATGGAAGGATAAAGTCCAAATCACTACCCCAAGTATTAGCAAAGTCCACTTAACCTCCTCACCTTTGATTTAATTTATTTAACCCTTCTTGTTTACTAAGCTAGGTTATTTTACACCTTTAAGCACTTCCTTAATCCGGTTTTGCTGACTGATAGTTGTTTTGTTGCTACGTGAACCGGTGACGTGGCGGAGGCATTTTTCTCTTCCACATATGTGTAGCCACCTGGTGGTTCTATTTGGCTAATGATAAGGACATCAACACCATCGATACGTCCTCCTCCCCTACACCTACACATATTCCAGTTACAGGTCTTATGACTCACGCCCATGCGCGTCAACTTAATCATGAAGTAAGTTCGCTCTTAAGCTCATGTTTAACTTCTTTAGACTATGAAAATCCGTGTACTCTTGTGTTGCTTAGGAACCAAGGAGAAAACCAAACACAAGATGGAGTCGCGCAGGCTAGATTCGGATTGCAGGACAGCACCAACTTCTAACGCTTGCCACGACTTCATACGGGTTTGTTTTGGATGTTCAAGTGTTTTCTGTAAAGCTTCTCAAGTCTACTTTCCCACGGATCTGACCCGACCTTCATACGACATCGGAGTCAGTGTCAATCAACATTTTACTATAAAAGGTGCTACGTCATCTCAACTTGGGCTGTTGGCTCATGTACCAAGTTGAACCCTATTAGGGGTATGTCTTAGGGTTTGAGGTCGACTCCAGCACCCCTAGTCGTCCTCCACCCTAGTTTAAGGCCTCAGCCGCCACCAAGAACACTTGGATTTTGATAGATTGAAGTTGAGCTGTCGCTACATCGCTTGCAGCGCGCATGTCGGCTGGACCTGTCTTCTTGCCATTGGAACCCACCTTTCGTTATTTCAGATTGAACTCATATTTTTATCTAACAATTCAATGCTTATTCATCTCGTTCTTACTTGTTCTACGATTGCTTGCAGGATAAGTGCCCTCATGGTTGGTTGATCGCGCTCCACAAGTTTGCGTTCACCTTCTGGAATCGGTGTATCAGTTTGCTAAGGCGTTACATCGTGGTGAGTTGTAGTCGGGCTATGAACGTCGCTTCCTTCCACCAATCGTGATTAACATCTCCATCAAAAGATTAGGACCGAACCTAGCATCACGTGGCATCAGAGCTCAAGGTTGTTCGGTGAGAGATTTCAGATCCAATTTGTTATTTACCTACAGTCCAAAAAAGCCAAAAAAAAATAGCAGATTAGTTTCCATTGTTCCCATAACCTTTTTAGCCTCTTTATTAGTACTATATAGTTAGGGCTTGTTAAGTCTTCAGGTGCATCATCGTGTCGAGTTGCTGGTCTTAGTGTCTAGTCCTTTAGAGTTTCGAATTCTTGTCACACTCCAGCGTCATATTTGAATCTCCAAAAACAGCATAATCACCTATTTTTGGTGCACTACATCTCATTGATTTATGCACGTCTTTAGATCAGATCTACAATAGAAGGACAAAATAAATTCATATCTGAGTTTGTTGAAAACAACAGATTCGGGTAACATAATTTGTTGTGAAAGAAAACAGCCATATCTCTGTGATCTGTTACTTGTTTGCAACGATTTCGCACAATCTGGAAAGATCTACGCCTTAACTTTTCAACTGATGCTCACTTGTCAAAAAATTTCACCCGAGCACGTCGCAATCACAAAAGAGATCTAGCATCTGCTATCTATACTTTATTGCGTATTTTTTAGTCAAAAAAAAAGAAAAAACAAAAAACAAACAAAAAAATCAGAGAGGAAAAAAGGAACGAAAAAAATAGAGAGGGTTGTTTGTTCCTTTAACAGTGTTCTTTTTGTGACCTTCATTGTGTCTAGGCTCATGTCTCTAGCATGGGTTTTAGCCTAGGAACAGCACAGTACCAACTTTGAACGATTACTCAACGTATATTTTCCTTGTGTAACACTTTCACCCATTCTATATCTCCACATATATCCCACTACAGCTAGACATTGTTGTGCCGCGGTGCTGATACATTCATTTCCTCATTGCCGACTTGTTGGTAGTCATCACCCTCCTGTTGAGCAAGGTGAGAATTGGTAAGAGCTTGTGTGAACAGGTAGAGAGCGAAAGCCTTGCAGTAGCTATATCCTAGTACTGTTAGGGAGCCTTGCAATAGCTACATCCTAGTAGTGTTAGAGAGCAAGAGCCTTGCAGTAGCTGCATCCTAGCCTTTTGTGTTGTGCTTCTAACCATGTCAGGCTTAGAAGGTGATCGGGGTGATCCACGTTCCCCTTGTACAAGGGGCATCATACAACATTTTGAGCGAAGAGTGAGGCTACACACGGAAGGAATTAATGCAAGTGACTAATGAAAAGCTGGGAGCATTAGAGACCACACAGATCAAAGGCAACAACAAGCATGATGCACTGGAGACTTCAGTTGCTACACTAAACACCAACCTCGCTGCTATATTGAGGCGTTTGGATGACCGTAATGATAGTGGTGGAAACCCACCGCAGGACAACAACAACAATGGAGGCGACGCTGGAGGGGATAACTTTGATGAGTATTTTGCGGATACTGAACAAGATGATCAAGAGGTTCGTCATCACCCACAGTTGCATCGCAATCGCTAAGGTATGGCTGCATGTAACAATGATGATGCTTTTGGTAAGATTAAATTTAAGATACCTCTATTTAATGGTGCATATAATCCTGCTGCATACATTACTTGGGAAATCGCTGTTAACCAAAAGTTTGTTTGTAATGAATTTCCTGAAAATAAAAGAGTTAGGGATGCTACTAATGAGTTCACTAATTTTGCTTCTCTTTGGTGGATAGAACTTAGTAAGAAAAATCCTAATAATGTACCACAAACTTGGGATGCTTTGAAACGGATCATGCGGGCTAGATTTGTTCCTTCCTACTACGCGCGTGATCTATTAATTAAGTTGCAACAATTGCGACAGGGTGATAAAAGTGTAGAAGAATAGTATCAGGAGCTGCAAATATATGGGTATGTTGCGTTGTGAGATAGAGGCGGATGAGGAGGCAGCGATGGCGAGATTTTTGGTTATAAAGATTATAATAACGTAACCCAATTGTTTCATCTTGCTTGTAAAGTTGAACGTGAAGTGCAGGGACGACGCGAGAATTACAGGTTTAATGTTTCTACAGGTAGAGCTAATTCATGACAACCAACCACGACTAGTGCTCCGACTCGACGTTCTCCACCACCAACTTCCTCCCTGAGTCGTGCCATGTCGTCGGCATCCAACACCAGCAACAAGCCACGTATTCCTCTGACCAATTCAGCAAGTCGAGCACCCATGTCAACAAAGGCTGCTGCTGCTGCAGTCCCTACTGAGAGCACAAAATCGGTAGCCTTTACAGGAAGAACTAGAGACATACAATGTCACCGTTGCAAGGGCTATGAACATGTACTGCGCGACTGTCTAAGCAAGCGTGTTCTCATTGTTAAAGAGGATGATGAGTATTCATCCGCTAGTGATTTAGATGAAAATATACATGTTGTGCTTGTAGCTAACTATGCAGGTAACGAAGACTTTTCTGAAGAGCATCACTATGCGAGTCTCATTGTGCCACGTGTGCTTAGTACACAGATGGAGAAAGCAGAGCAAAATCAGCGACACATATTGTTTCAAATAAAATGTGTCATCAAAGATTGTTTATGCTGCATGATCATTGATGGAGGCAGCTGCAATAACTTGACCAGTGGTGATATGGTGGAGAAGCTTGCACTTAGCACCAAATCGCACCCTCACCCATATTACATTCAATGGCTCCACAACAGCGGTAAGGTCAAGGTAACTAGATTGGTGCGCATTAATTTTTCTATTGGATCATATCATGATGTTGTTGAATGTGATGTCGTATCTATGCAAGCTTGTAATATTCTACTAGGTAGACCTTGGCAATTTGATAGGGATTCTATGCATCATGGTAGGTCAAATCAATATTCATTTCTGCACCATGATAGAAAAATTGTGTTGCATCCTATGTCTCCAAAAGCGATTGTGCGTGATGATGTAGCTAAAGCAGCAAAAGTTAAAAGTAAGAACCCTGAAATTGCTAAATCTGTTTTTGATAAGAAAAATGAGATATGTTTGAAAGGAAAGTGCTTGCTTGCTACTAAATCTGATATTAAGGAATTGATTGTTTCCACTTCTGATGTCTATGCATTAGTGTGCAAAAATGCTTTGAGTTCAATTTGCAATATGCAGTGTTATTTGCCCCCTGCTGTTGCTAACCTTTTGCAGGAGTATTCAGATGTGTTTTCAAGCGAGATTCATCCAGGGCTGCCACCTGTTCGAGGGATTGTGTACCAGATTGATCTCATTTCTGGTGCCTCAATGTCCAACCGTGCACCATACAAGACCAATCTGGAGAAAACTAAAGAGATTCAGCGCTAGGTGCAAAAGCTACTCGACAAAGGTTATGTGCCTGAGTCTCTTAGTTTTTGTGCTGTGCCAGTTATTTTGGTGCCAAGAAAAATAGAACCTGGCGCATGTGTGTCGATTGCAGAGATAGTAATAGCATCACCATTCGATATCGTCACCCTATTCCACGATTAGATGATATGCTTAATGGATTGAGTGGTGTTGTCTTATTTTCAAAGGTTGATTTGCTTATTAGTTAACATCAGATTCGCATGAAATTAGGAGATGTACTTAAAATTTGAATATCTAAATTCATGTTAGGCTGTTGGTAAATTGGTATTGGTAGTAATAAAAGTTTTTATCTCCAACAGGTACCGATTAAATAAGTATTACCTATTGGCTATGTACATTTAGCTACCTAGAAAGGTGAAATTGGTTGTAGTTAAATTTAAGGTACTTATTTAGGTTACTGTTGGAGACGTGTTTTTACTAGTGACACCTATATTCGTATTTAGGTAATATATTTAGCTATCTATTGGAGTTGCTCTAAGGAAACAGAGCTAACTGGTTCAGCAATGCCCACACTCTTGCTCTTGCGCCCTGGCTAGCAGTCTTTAATCGGTCATTCGACGGCAAAAACCGCGGTAGCTGTAATGATCAACAGGAGTGAGTGCACCTCCTCTGCTCTCAAATTCATGTCTTGTCGATGTTTTGACCACTGGCACAGTAGAATTTATGTACTATGAGAGGGATTGGGTGCGCTCCTCGTATCGAGGTGCCTAGTCTATGAAAGACTCAAGATTTAACGTAGTTCGGGCCACCACAGAGGTGTAATACTCTATGTTCAGGGAGAGAGTGGATCGTATAAGCTCGAAATAAGGTTACAATGGCGGAAGGGTTCGAGCTCGAGCAAGAAACCTAGCATGCGTATGTGGTGTGTGTATGAAGGCTTGAACTATATGAATCCTATGAATCTGAACCTGTAGTCTAAGGCTCCTGGCGCCCCTTTATATAGCAGTCGGACTGGGGTTATAAGGCTTGGCACCTACAAAATCGGACGGCTCTTTGACGGGTGGGGCCGCGGTCTTCTGAGAAGTTAATTCTCTAGCGCCAGCTGGCGCCGGAGCAGCTTGTCAGTGTCCTTCGATTGTCCTTTATCCAGAGCTGGGGATAAAGGTCACTTTGCCATTAGCTTTACCATCCATTGGACTGCTTTACCTCTTGCTGAGTTGTTTTACCTCTGACTTGATCGCTTTATCTTCTGTTGTACGTCGTCAGAAATCTCTGCGCTTGTTAAAGGTTGACCATTAAGGCGGTCTGGGTCGGGTTAGTATGTCGGCCCCCGGCCGCCGGTCGGTCGAGTTTTGTCGTGATCCGGCCCCGACCCTCCGAAGGTCGGGCTGATATCACCACGACCCAAGTGGTCGGGACATCTCTTGATAGTTTCACGGGATGAAATCCTTCGTGGGCTGTGAATTAGGCCGTGGACCGTAGTTCACGGTTGAGCTTTCGTGTTTACTCTGAGTACGTAGATACCCGAGGTATATAATCCTGACATGTCTCCTCCTGTTTTCCATGGCTGGTGCACCTCCTCCTGCTTTTAGAACTGGAGGAGGAAATTCTGACAGCGGCAGCAATCGGTGGCGCATCCTTCTTTTAGGATCAGACGTGATCCCCTGACCATCAAGCCCCCTGTTTCCCCTCCAATCTTCCCCCAACAACGAATATTTAGATCATTGCCTGCTGGAACAACTAATCGAAGAATATAGAACAGGTTGGTTACTGTTCCCATTAGAATTGCTACAGGTACAGATTGTTGGAACCTGTCCATCATATTTAGGCTGCATCCACCATCGAATATGACGTAGACATTGTTTAGAATCATGGACAAAACGAATAACTTGCTGAATTTCATCCGAGCACCAAAATCAATGTTCAATCGATTCTGCTCTGGATTTATTTGGGCTTCTGCTCTTGATTCCTTGCTTCTCTTTAGTACTGGGGGGCAGACGGGAGGGGTATCTGGGAGATTGGACAAGCAGGAGGCACGCTCGCAGTTGTTGATCACCGTCTCCGCCGAGCTGGTGGATTCTAATCGGCCAGCCAGGGCACATGTGGAAGAGTGCAGGTGTTGTGGAACCAGGTGGCTACGCACATGTGGAAGAGAAAAATGCCTCCGGCCACGTCACCAGTCCACGCAGCAACAAAACAACTATATCAGTCAGCAAAATCGGATTAAGGAAGTGCTTAAAGGTGTAAAGTAACCTGGTTTAGCAAACAGGAGAGGTTAAATAAACCAAATCAAAGGTGAGGGGGTTAAGTGGACTTTGCTAATACTTGGAGGTAGTGATTTGGAGGTAGTGATTTGGACTTTATCCATTTATGAAATTACTACTTCAACAAATTGGCTCCTTCAATCTTTAGCCTAACAATATTTTGGAAAGGCCCAAAAGCTTACTGATAGCTAGTTAAAACATCTTTAATGCAATTTGGATATTAGCTTTTGTAATATATTATTAGTTTCTCTCACCAAAAGCCAGAAAAATTGTCACGGATTAGTTCTTCAGCTTTTAATTCATCTTATAAAACTAACTTTTCAACATTCCAAAATAAGTTTTTCAGAAGTTCATTTGTTTCAACTGAAAAGATAAAACAAATAGGACCTCCAAATTAGTTGTTGCCACTCTTGCATATGTACTTCTTGCATCCCAATTTGTAAATTCATTATAACTTCATAACAGGAGTAAAGATATTTAAGAAGTTTTGATTGCACATCATTCAGGCCATACACCAGGATTACTCTTACTAATTAAACTAACATAACCGCTCCATGTTGGTTTAAGGAAAACTGCGCAGTTTGCTGGTTGAATTTTCAAGAATCAAAATTTTGACAAAATGCTATAGTAAATTGCTCATTTTTTATTTACTGGAAATAATTGTGAAAAGGAACTATTTTTTCGCCTTACCCCTCATTCAAAGAGGCATCAGTGGTGAGCGCTCATGGCTCCACTTGGAGGATGGAGCATTTCTTTAAATGGGTGTCACATTGAGTGCATCAAGATCATGCCGGTGGGTCAAATTGTAAGGTGGTTCAATAAGTAGAAGATGAAGCCATCCTTCTGAGATCTAAAAATGACAAGCGTCTCTTTCACTCTCTTTATTAGTTGCATTACTTTCTGCATCTTATGTTTGGTACTAGTATGATAGGTTTCTTTCGCTATTGCTAGACTGCTTGCTTGTTCCTTTTCCACTAGCATTTGCAGGTAGTTTCTTCACTGGGCTGGATAAAAAAAGTTTGCCCACTAGACATGTTTAGGGTGTTTGTTGAAATTGCAGTGAGAGAATCATTTGTGAATGAGAAGTTAGGTTCATAACTCATGTCAAGCCATCGCACATGACCATAAAAGGGTAATAAGTGGTAGATCAGCTTGAGGCACAACTTTAGAACCAACATGTTTTTTCAATTGACTGATTATGGAACACAGGGTGGATTTGAATAAAGGTAAGGAGATGTAACCTGTAAGCCACTGCACCAATCTTTGCAAGGATCTTGAATGGACTATAATATATAGTGTTCAGCTTCAGATTGTGCCTGATGCTAAAAGAAGTATGCCTATAAGGTTGGACCTTAAAATATGCTATATCACCCATTGCAAAGATCCTTTCAGAATGTTTGGCATCTTCATATTTCTTCATGCGAGATTGAGTTTGAGCCAAATTCTCTTTAAGCATTGAGAGCATTGTTTGCTTTTGTGTGATGGAATCCAAAGTTGTAGATTCAAGCCCTAGAATTAGAACTTCACATATCAACAATGGTCAAGTGCCATAGAGAGCTTCAAATGGCATTGCAATGAAGTATGATAAGTGGTATTATAACATCATGCAGCCAATGGCAGCCATGAGTGCCATTTCTTTTATTCAGTTAAAGCCATGCACCTCAAATAGTTTTCAGGCATTGAATTCTCTTTCTATTTGACCACTACTCTGAGGGTGGTAAGAGGAAGTGAAGTGGAGACAAACCTTTAGCAATGCGATTATGTCTTGCCAAAAGTCACTTGTGAAAAATCTATCACGATCCGTAGCAATAGCAAATAACAACATATGTAATCTGAATATGTGGTCCAAGAACAATTAAGCCACCTGGTGTGGTGTGTATGGGTGGCGGAGAGAAATGAAGTGAGAGTATTTGGTAAGCCTAGCCACTACCACCAGGATAACATCCTTCCCTCCAGAATTTGGTAGTCATTTGACAAAATCCATAGAGATAAAAGACCGGGCCAATGTAGAAATAGGAACAGGGTCACGGAGTCCATGGTACCGACAATGTTCAGATTTTACTCTCTGTCAAACAAAATATTCAAAGATAAATTACTCCCCTAATTTCTTAAGATTGAGTAGTAAAAGATCATTTTAATTCCCTAGTATGTTGCCCTGGTGTGTGAATGTCCCTCGATAGCAGAGGCATGCATAGTAGACAAAATTTCATTCTTGAGAACAATGTAAATTCTATCTTGGTACCTTAAGATGCCAGTGTGTTTAGAAAAAGGGGAGCAGCAGCATTGTTAATGTACAGTTCTACTAAGAGATATTGACAGTGAGAATCATTGATATATCTGTTCTCAACATCTAAAATCCAAGCAGGAATAACTGCTAAAATAGCGAAACACTCCTTTCTGGATAAGGCACCAACTACCTTATTTTCTTTACCTTTTTTTATACTCAATAGAATAATCATATTCTAGAAGATTCAACAAGAGCTTGTGCTGAATACCCTAAGTGATACATGTAAAATCATAAACTTTAACATCTACTGATGAATTTTAATAATCAACTTGCTTCCTAGAAAATAGTGGCACCACCTTCTAAGTGGATTGAGTAGCTGCTTTAGGTCCTAGAGCTTGACTGAGGAAAGCAATAGGTCCATCACTCTGCATTAGAACAGCACCTATACCAGACCAAGAAGCATCACTTGCTAAGATAAAAGGGTGAGAAAAGTCCAATAGGATGACTATAGGAGCAATAGACATTCTATGCTTCAGCTCAATAAAAGCAGCAGTATGATCTGATGTTCACAAGAAGGAATCATTTTAAAAAAAACATGCAAAGGTTGAGATATCAGTCCATAATTCTTAACAAAGAGCCTACCAATAACCCAAAAAGCTTCTCAATTGCCATCATTGTATTACAACTATATTACAAGAGTCTTTTAAAGTCGACTGAATAATGTTGTTTCACCTCCGAGGTAATACAAAAATTCGATTTCAACTATGACTTATATATAGAAATAAATGATATTTGTGACAACGGTGTGCCAAAACTCAAATGATTGTTGACCATTCATTTACACTAATCATAAGGCTTAAATTGTTCTTTTACCTCCTAGTAGGTAAAAGTTCTTTAATAATTACTGACTACTACATCATTCAGTTGGAAATGTAATTAGTTAGTTTTGGTAGGTGACAGTAACTAACGACACATTGTCGGTTAGTATTATTTGTTTCTTTATATAAATCAAGGGGCAATTGCAAAA
>BCLG01002803.1:0-19945 GCA_001602295.1 Zoysia matrella | reverse complement strand
TAGAGTGTAAACAAGACTTGTTTTGCAATTGCCCCATAAATCAACGGCTGACAACATTATTTGACCTATTTTAAAAGGGCTCTTTTAATATACCCCTCTGGTAACATAATTCTTGACGTTTTGATAAGACTTGGTCAAACATTAGAAACATAAATTACAAATAACTTTAAAATGGTTAAGTTTAAAAAAATGTGAAAACTACATGAATAGATTTGTCTAAAAAACTCTTTCATATGCAACTTTTTAAATAAACTCTTATAGAAAAAATAAAAGTCAAAGTTGTATTTTGAAAACCGTATTTTTTTCTAAAATGTCAAGAATTATGGGACTGGAGGAAGTAGTTGTATGTTGTGTCTTCTCCTTCCCTATGCCTTCTATCGCAGAAGCATAGTCCCTCCATTGTAAAACAATTTTTTAACTTTTACAAATTAATGTTTGATCATTCATTTTATTTAAAAATTATAAAAATATAAAAACATACAAATCAAGTTTAAAGTATTTGTAATAATAAAATATTTTATAATAAAATAAATAATATTTTCAAATTTTTTAATGAGATGAATGGTTAAACATTAATGTTGGCCTAGAAAACATTCTGAGATACAGGGAGTATCTCTATCTCTACTCCTTAAGAGCATCTCCAAGAGCTTCCTATTAACTCCCCCTAAATCAAATTATAAGGAAAAAGTATAAAAATGATCCTCCAACATGTCTCTTAAACACTTCCCTACTTTCGAGGGTCCCTAGATATCCCCCTATTCGGAGGTAAATTTGGGAAACTTTTTGGGATCCCCAATCCCATCTTTCAAGCAACTAACCATGGGATCGATTGTTCAGTTAGCTCAAATTTAAACTATATTTACGGGAGCTGTTGGAGGAGGTGACCAAAATGAACCTCAAAATTTTTTTGGCTAGCCCCTAAAGCTACTTTTTCGGGTGATTTCTTGAGGGAGCTGTTGGAGATGCTCTAAAAACCATAGTTTTTCTTTTCTTCATACATATAGTAAAATGTCCCCAACAGAGATGGGTTAGACCATGTGCACACGAAAAATGCACTCAAAGTTATATCTTCTTACAAATCTGACGGATGAAATCTCTCCAGAAACACCCCTTGCAAATCTAACGGATGAGCTCTTCCAAATCTCTCAAATCATGGACCCACACGGACCATTGTTAGTTAACAAAACACAACGAAACAAATATATGAGATCCAAAGAAAGTTGTTGGAAATAAAACAAATATTAAAATATTATTTCTTAAGTTAATATTTTTTCTTAGTTCGTAGCATTAACATGAACATTGAGACTTTTTAGTGTAATTCATGAGATTTAATTCCCACCAATATGTAAGCTTTTGAGACGATATTTTTGTTGGTCATCGATGGATCTCTTCAATGGTCGATAGAGGCCAAAGGCAGGCCGTGAAGGTTGAAGCTAGGGGTGAAAACTAAAAACAATTAGGTTACCTTCTGAATCTCCAATTCAAAAATCTCCTCCACTTTTAAAAAACTAGTTCATTTTTTAACTAAAAAGGTTCATAAGTTAATCTTAGGTGCACCTATTGATGTGTACGTGGTTCTTGATCTTCTGTCAGGTCGTGGTAACTCTCGATTTAGTGGATATACGACGCACAATTGATCCGGACTCAAATCAACACGATAACACCGCAATCGCAGTACCACTTCTCTTCTGGTTATCAACCCTGCACACACAATTGACCTCGTCAAGAAGGTTAATCTTAGCCTGCAAATCAAAAAACACAAGTAAGAACAAAGAAGAACGCAACTCAATTGCGAAATCTGAATTAAATCACGAAGATGGAATCCAACAAACCAGCAAGCGACGAAACTGTTTGATAATCAGATTAAAAACTAATCAAAAACCTATCCCTAATGATGTGGCAACTATTTGTATAGAGGTTAGGACGTCCTTAGAGGGCAAACGCTAATACTAATGGGCCTAGAAAAGATACACGACTCAAGAGCCAAAAGATGATTTTACAGGACCCTAACAGATTGGACATCATATTGTTTTGGTGATTTCCAGAGATCTAGGAAGTATTTTTGCACAGAATTAGATCCGTTAGAAAGCTTATCTCCTTAGCTTTCCATCGATATCTAGAACATTCAAAACGAAGCTCGTATGCAATCGAAGCACCTGTTTTAGTGAAGTCTGCTCTTGGAGTCCGACTCAGACTCGAACTCGAGTTCGATTGTATCTCCTTCAGTGTTGAACATGCCTTACTAGTCTTGAGCATCTTCATGTCCTTTTTCATGCCTCCTTTGACCCTCTCCAATGTTTCTAATCATGAAAAAGTTATTAGGTAGTAATCTATTCATAAAAGAAGGAAAACATGTGTTTAGAAACAAGCTCACCTCTAATCTCAACTGTCGTGCACGAGTTCAAGCAATACCAATCTAAGAAGTGTTGTGTGTATCTAAAAGAGTGATGTCCTCATCATCCTCCCCTTCTTGTTTTAACGTCGTGCTCGATTCAAGTTCATTGTCAGGACCTCAACTCCACCATGCCTTGCAACCTGCATGAAATGGTGGAGGCTACGGGGATATTTGAATGCAATCACTTGGTGGCACAAAGATTCTTATAATCTCATCATTCTCCCTTCTTGAGAGAAAGCCGTCCTCGGCTTGCTCCCTTGGGTATCATAATACTTCTGCAAATGGTTAGTAATAGTAGCGCAGAAATAGCTAGAAAGATCACGACATGCAAACAAAGCATCTTTACACACTAAAGCATCGTATAGAGTATTTTTATCATAAAAATAAAAAAGATAAACTTTTTGCCAAAATATATTTTTGAAATATTCTGCATGATCAACATCATTATCATTCTTATGAGAAGCTATAAAGTGTGTTATCTTAGAAAAATTAGATAAACATGACATGACATGATATTTTGCATTTCTATCATCTAGTTTGTCATTTATTTTCACCATTCAAGAGGATTTTAAATTTGAGCAAATATAAACTCTATGCACCGTAAACACACCTCTATGATCATAGTTGTCTGTAACATAAAAATAAATTTTAGTTAACAAAGGCAATTCAGGTTTAGAAAATATCATCCTCTATACAGTAGCCAGGTTAAAAAAGAATCAGATCCAATATAACCTACAGTATTTGGAGAAGATAAAAATTTTAGCTCATCATTGTCAAATGTAATTGGAGTTAAATGTTCAATTTTAGCACTATTGAATGGATAAATATTAGGAGTATCGAATTCATTCACTTCCTGTTGTATAGGAAGAATAGAAATATCGACACATACCATCTCATTATCACAAGAATTAGTGAGCAAATCAAACATTGACAAAGATAAATAGATAAAAGGTGATACTAGCAGTTACTTTACAAAAGTAGGATAGATAAGAAATTTCAGCACAACTAAAATATTGTCACCTTTTGTAGGTCGATGTGCAATATGTTTCTTCTCATTTTCAGTAATACCTTTTGGCATGTTATGATCCATCTCATCTTGGGCTATGCTTGAAACATTGTGTATCTCTTCTTTCTCCATGTTTGTGTCACTTTCATCTTCTTTATTGATCTCAATTTTCTGTAAAATATTAGATGTAATAGGAGGTACACTAGAAAGCTCCTCTTTCAAAGAGTGTACCATACATCACAACCAAACAGGTTCAGAAGTTGTATCAACAAAAGTTTCTCTCATTAAAATTTTAGCATCAATCAATGTTCGAGGAAATTTTTTAGTCCTATATACAGCTGGTCGTTTGGGCCGAGCTAAACGGGTCGGCCCGAGGCCCGCACATTTCGGCCCGACACGAGCACGGCCCGGCCCGATGATCTGACGGGTCGTATCGGCCTGAGGCACAGGCGCGTTGGGCCGGCCCGAGCACGGCCTGTTACAGCCGGCCCGACAAGGCACGAAGCCTGGCCCGGCTAGCGTGTTGGACGCGGCCCGACATGTGCACGGTCCAGGTGGCCCAGTAATCGGCCTGCCAGCCTGATCTCCTCCTCATAGATAACCGGCCAGCCCCGCCTCGATAAGCGCAGGCCACAGCCACACCCTCGTTCGACGACTGGTGGCACCTCGGCTGATCTGTGTCGCCGCCGCCCGTCGATAGTCGTCGCCTCCCTCTCACCGCAGCGCCACCGCTCGCCTCCTTTGTCTACTCTCGGGTCTCGCCAGTGACTCACACCCAAGCATCAGCGCCAGCAACAACATCATCTTCGTCGTCGACGCGAGCCCAACTGTGAGCACCGCCACCAAGAAGATACGAACAAGGGCTTCAACATCTGAGGTATGGAAAGACATGGAAGAGCTCAAGTGCATCATCAATGGTAAGGAACAGAGGTATGGTGCTCGCTGTAGATTTTGTAAATCAGAGCTATCTGCTAGCTCACTGGTGGCACTGGCCACTTGATTCGTCATGTGAAATCATGCAAAAGGAAAGCTCTTGCTGCTAGTTCATCTAGCCAATCTCATTTACATTTTAGTGCTGATGGTCATGTTCATGGTTGGGTGTATAATCCTGATGTTGCTAAAACTGAACCTTGCCGATTTATTGCTAGACTTGATCTGCCTATAAGCATTGGTGAATAATCTTCATTTGAAGATTACATTAGGATTGCACATAATCCTCATTTCAGAGCAGCTTCCAAGCAAACAACTATTAGAGATTTCGAATCATATTTTGATCTAAAAAATTTGATGTGATTGATTTGTTTAAGCAAGCAAATTGTGTGTGTTTAACTTCTGATATATGGTCTAGCAATGCTAAATCGACTATCTTAGTGTGGTGTTTCATTTTGTCAGATGATTGGGAATTAGAGAAGCGTGTTGTTGGTATGACATTGATTGATTGCTCACATTCTAGTGTTAACATTGCTGATCGCATTATGCATTATATTTCTGAATATGGCATGACATCCAAAGTTTTTTCAATTACATTAGATAATGCTTATGCTAATGCTACTGCAATTGGATAGTTAACACCTCTGATTTCATCTTATGTTGGTTCTGGTTTGTTGCATCATTGTTGCACGTGCCATATAATCAATTTGATAGTCAAATCTAGTCTCAAACGCATCAAAGATTATATCGATGATTTCAGGACTGCTATTTCATTTCTCAATTCCTCTAATCAACACAATGCTTCTTATAAAACATTTTGCTTATCTATGAGGGTACATCCTCACAAGTTTGGTTTGGACATAGATGTCAGATGGAATGCAACATACCTTATGCTAAAACATATTGTACCCTATAAAGACACCTTTTTTTGTTTTCATCCGTACTCATTACCATCTTGGTGGTGATCCATTGCTAACAGAAAACCATTGGTATGTTGCTGAATATATTTTAAAGTACCTAGAACTGTTTTATAGGTGCACTGTTTCACTTTCTGGTATTTATTATCCAACATATCCATTAATGATGTATGCTATTCTTGAGATTGCTGATCATTTGAACTAGTTTGAGAGTGATGAAATGGTTAGAGAAGTAGTTGTCCCAATGAAATCAAAATTTTTGAAGTATTGGGATGAGATTCCTTTACTGTACTCTTTTGCATTCATTTAGGATCCTAGAGCTAAGCTTACTTGTTTTAATAATGCACTTCAGTTTCGAACTCATTTGTACAACCGTGATTGCTTTGCCTATCATAATGAAGTAAGAACTGAGTTAGCTAGATTATTTGTTCTGTAAGATTGCATAGGCCACAACAAGCAAACAATGCACCAGGGAAAAAGGTATGTTCATGGAACAGGATCTTTCGTAGGCCACCTGCCGAACTCCTGCTTCACCTGCATCTGCTTCTAACCCTCCTCTGTCATGTAATGTTTTTGAGTTATCATCTTATTTGGATAGTGATACTATTTCACAATTTGATGATTCCTTTAATTTGCTTAGTTGTGGCAAGATCATAAGAGAACCTACCTGTTTTATCAATTCTAGCTAAAGATATAATGAATGTACATGTTTCCACTATATCTTTGGAATCTGCATTTTCTTTGTGTGGCAGGTTGATCGAGGAGCGTCGTCGGAGCTTTACACTTGAACATGTGGAGATGTTTTCTTTGCTGAAAGATTGGGAGCAAAGTGACGTTAGACAACAACACAACATGGAGAACTCTGAGCTCACAAAGAAGATGGCGAACTTGTTCCTGGATGGTCATGGCGCTGATTCTGGCAGCTGGCTATTATGGTTCTGGTCGTCTTGCAGCAGGCGATACTGGTTTTGGAGCTGCAGCAAGTCATTCTGGTGCTGATCGAGCCGCAACAGGTGTTTCTGGTTCTGAACCTGCAGCAGAGATTTCTGGTTTTGTTTTGGTATGATTAGTTAGTAGATCACTAAAAGAGGTGAGGCTGAACTCTTTTTTCTTTAGGATTTTCTCCTCATGTAGTTGGAATGAGGTTTTACCTAAAGATTTTTTAATGAGGCAGCTACTTTTGTAACTTATCACCTCGTTTTAAAGTTTGGTGATCTATATTCTGTAATGAACTGTGATTGCGAACTTGTGCCTGATTTCTATGACTGTGATCTGTAGGAGTCATCTCTACTGAACTGTGACTGCGAACTTATGCTCAAAAACTAGAAACTTGTAAATTTGAGTTTGATTTTTGAATGTCAAGTGATTGTGTGATTGTCTGATTTCTGTATAATTTCTGTGAATGATTGAATATTTGAATGTACAGTATAGATCAAGATGTAAAGTTGTGTTATTTCTATGATTTCTGAGATTTTCTGTCAGTTTTGTGCTCTTTGAAGTATATGTTCTGTTGTATCTGTGTTCTGTATGAAATTTTGGATCAAATGAGGTTTTTTTTTATAATTCTGAAAGTCACGGGCTTGGGCCGACCCGGCATGACCCTGTAAAAATGGGTGTGCCGTGCTTGGGCTTACTATACCGGCCCATGGGCCAGCAAGGCACGGCTCCCTACCGTGCCGTGTCGGGCCACCTTGAATCAGGCCCGAGCCCGTATGGGCCCGTGCCGGGCCGACCGGCACAGCCTGTTGATGAGCTATAATCCTATATAAATATTGTCACCAAGTTAAAGCACTATCAACTAATGCACTAGCAATATTCAAAAGCTTTTTCCTTTCACATATACAGCATTGTTCAAATAGATTATCTATCTTTCTTTCTCAAGCAATATATTTAATAGAATCTAAACTATCATATAAAGGAAGAGATAAAAGAATATAATTACTCATGCAAGGAGATAATGTCGCAATGAGCTAAACCTCATACATCTTTTGATCACGTGCGGCATCTCTCTGAGGTGAATTACATCTCTTAAGGCTTGTCAACATATTGTCCACAAACTCATTGTTTTTTTTTAAATGTTGCATCGATATTATCAAAGAGTCTTTGCAAAGTACTACTCACATTGTGTTCACCTCCTTTTCTTCCTGTTATGGTTAGAGAAATAGTATATAGATCACATAAAATATTATTCCTGCAGCTACAGTGGTATGGATGGTGAAAATTTCGCAAAAAAAAAACGCTTTACCGAGCTATTGCAAAGTTCTTACCAAAACAAAACAAAGGATGGTGCAACCAGTGGCAGAAAAAACCTGAAATCAGCGGTGTAGCAATTGCAAGATCGAATATAGTGCTGACTAAAGGTGAATATGTGAAGTTTAAAGAGCTGAAAATTTATTAGTGGAACATAATTATATAACAGATATCAATATTGAATAAGTGGTCTAAGTATTATATTCTAGTTGCTGGCCCAATCTTATAAAAATCCAGACGTTACAAGAATATAAATTAAAATATCAAAGGGTAGCAGCAACACAAACGATAAAGCTTTAGAAATCAGCAAACTATTCAGCACTTAAAAAATCAGCAAACTGTCCCAGCTTCTTGATCTTCAATTTTTTATTTTTTTATTTTATTTTTCTAATATTTTCTCTGAACCATAAACACAAAAGATGGTACATAACCAAGTTTCAGATCAATATGATGATATATGTGGCCTAGAGAATTTCTGTTAAATCTATTCTGAAACTTAACTTCTAATGCAAAAAAATTGAATCTAATGTTTTTAGAGATTGAGAAATTTTTTGTAGATATGTCTAATTTAGAGTTCAGAAACAAAAGTTATGACTATTTTAATAATGGACTTCTGTATTAGATATCCGGTAAGGGCTGAAAAGAGTTTCGGATTGGAAATCGGGTGCGAATTTTGTAGATGATTTTATGGCAGAAGCTTATGCATGGATGATTTGGATGCTAGAGATCTGTTTAGTGTTTGAAATAAGGAATGGATGAGTGAGAAATTTTTTTTATACAATATAATAGATATGAACACGGGTAACAGTTTGAACAATGCAAACAATGAATGATGAAGAAAAATCAACTGCATGAAAAAAGATTTCAAAATTCAGCAACTAAAACACAAACTAAGGACATAAATTCAACACTAAAAACTTTGAAATAAAATTATGCAAAGGTTAAACACGGTTTAGACAGGGGAACACCTAACAATCTACTATTTTTTGTGTTATGATTTTTATATGAACATTAAAAATAAATGCAAATTTGACAAAGATAGATGTGAACATGATAGTATACATAAAGCTCTGAGTACCACTTGATGTGTGCGTGATTTTCGATCTTCTGCAGGTCGTGATAACTCTCGATTTGGTAGAGATGCGACACACAATCGATCCGATCTTAAATCAATACGATTTAAATATTGCAATCACAGCATCACTTCTCCTTTGGTTATCAACAGTGCACACACAATTCACCTCGCCAATAAAGCTAATCTTTACCTGTGAATCGAAGAACATAAGCAAGAACAATAAAGAACACAACTCAATTACGAAATCTGAATTAAATCACGAAGTTATAATCAACAAACCGGCAAGCGACGAAACTGTTTGATAACAGATTAAAAACTAATCAAAAACCTATCTCTAATAATGTGACTACTGTTTATATAGAAGTTAGAACGTGGCAAACCCTAATACTAATGGGTCTAGAAAAGATATATGACGCAAAAACCAAAAGATGGTGTCACATGACCTTAACAAATTCTTGACATCGTGACCTTAACAAATTCTTGACATCGTATTGTTTCGGTGATTCTCGAAGATCTAAAAAATATTTTCACACGAGATTAGATCCACTTAACATTCTATCCCTATCTAAAACGTTCAAAATGCAGCTCGTATTCGATCGAGGCATTCGTTTTAGTGCAGGCTGCTTCTAGAGTCCGACTCGCACTCGAACTTAAGTTAGATTGGGTCTCCTCTTAAGTTGAACGTGATTTACTGGTTTTAGCATATTAAGTTTTTTTATGCTTCTCTGGATCTTTTTTAATGTTTTTAATCATAAAAAAATATAAGTATCAATTTATTTTAAAAAAAATATATATATTTAAAAATAAGTTCACTTATAATCTCAACTGTCGTATACGAGTTCGATCAATACTAATTTGAAAGAATATTGTGTATTTGAAAAGAATAGTGTGTATGTAAAAGTCTTATTAACACTAGTTGAAGCCATCCTAACTTTTTTTTTTCCACAGGTCCGATATCTAACCAAATTGGTACTACTCCACGTCTCATCCGCTTCAATTGAGAAATAAAACGTGGAAGGGGGCCAAACGGCTCGATTACTTCCGCGCTTTCAGCGTGAGCGATTTTCCTTGTCGCTCTCGATCGCCTGCAACGCGGAATCGACGATTGGGGTGCGAAACGCGCCGCTTCCCCCGCCTCTTTCCTCACCTCCGCCCCTGCACCCATCCTCGCCTCTGCCGCCAGAAAGCCACCGTGTCGAGGCGGAACCACCTCCACCCGACTCCGCCGCAACCAAAACCCTAAATCCCCTGAATCCGCGCGCGAGACACATGGACGCGCTCGTCGCAGCGGCGCTGGAAGAGGTGTGTGCCCGCCTCTCGTCGGGGATTTCTGTCACGGACCTCTGGCCGGCTGTCCGCAGCGCGGCCGAGGCGGCTGGCCTGCCGGTCGGCCTGCCCGTCAGGCGCGCACTGTGGGCGCGCCTCCTCGCCCTCCCCGTTTTCAGCCTCGTGGAAGGGGCCGGTGATGGAGCGCCTGTGACGGCTGGCGACCCGGTGGAGAAGGATGTGGAGGAGGCGGAACGGCGGGAGGTGCGGCTGGTGGCGAGATCGGCCATCAGGGACAACTTCCTCGGGATGTACGAGCGCAGGTTCGCCAAGTCGGACCTGAGCGCCGTCCAGAAGGCAACGCTGGAATGTGTTGCAGCAAGCAGGTACGATCAGCCGTTAAGTACGGATTTTTATACAGCACAATTCTAATGAGCAATCTCCGTCGTGTCCTTTATTTGGCTGCTCCCTGTTGTAGTGGCAGTTCCATTTTGTTCCCTATGTTTCCTAAGCTTATATTTTCTTAATGATCCAAGCCTGACTTATGTTGCAACAAAATATAATATAATTAGATCTATCTAAAATTTGTCATCCAACTTGTGTAATGACTATTTTTGTTCATCTGGCTTCATGCCCAGACAACTTCTTTATTTTGGGAACAAACTGTTTGTTTCTAAAGTTTAATCATGCGAATCCAGGGGTACTGTGGGGATTGTTTGGTTCAGCATACTGGACGTACTACACATTTTGATTAAAGGAATTAGTTGCCACAACTTGCCCTAGTTAGGCAAGGCAATTGCAAATATAAGTTTTGATGGCTAAAAAATGTCATACCACCCCTCTTTTATGTAAAGTTTTGTTTGCTTTCTTTAGGGAACCAATTATTAGTTTCTAAAGTTGAACCATGTGAATCCAGGGGTGCTGTGGGGATTGTTTGGTTCAGAAAACCAAAATTTTGTTTTAAGGGATTGATTGCCACATCTTCCATTATTAAGCAAGACATAAAAAAGCCTTGACCTGCAGTAGCTGAGACCTCCAGCTGCATTACATGAAGAATAAGAGACCTTCTCATGCAGGTCAAGAAAACTTCCGAACTCCTGACCCACCCTTAAACATTGGAACCGTTGCCTGTGTGAGCTTGGCCCGGGCATGAGACCTGTGCGGTGTGGGACAGATGAGGGGATTTTTTTGCCCGCAGCTTGAAATTCGCTCCACTAGGAGTCGAACCTAGGACCTGAGGGGGGTGCTACTGAGGCACTTTAACTGCTAGGCTGAAGGCCCTTTTGCATTAAGCAAGATATTGCAAAGTAACATGAGCATGCCAAAAATTTGGCCATCATTGGTCAACAAATGGGTGCCAAAACATTTCGGGCTGTCCAAATTTTAGCAAATGTTGGTTTTTCTGTTTGGATAGCGGATGGAATAAGCCAGAGCCGTAGTAATCTGAATTAATAACAATCATGTCTCTGAGTAGTGTCAATTATACTATTTGTCCCCAAATTAGCACAATCAAAATTATCTAACAGAATTGTTATTAGCATTTGTTGTCAGACACATCTAACTAGTTTGGGAAGGAATAAAAATGCAAAGCCATGGAGCTTAAAGTAGCTCTTTATTCACTCGCAATGGTTACATAGAAAGGCTGAAAGGGACCTACACAAGTCCTTTTATAGACCATTTAGGACGGTTTCTACAGTAACCACACATCTATAGTACCGTCCTAGACAGTACAACTCATCCTCTTGCTGTCCTGAGCTGTCCACAGCTAGAGATGAAGTCAAACTTGATCTTTACAACCATGTACAGCTCCTGTTACAGATTATTTATTACACATGCACACACATATGCAGCTAATAGCACTATAACTCTACATGACAAGATTATTTTCAACATTTCTGCCATGATTTTAATGTTTTCTCTATGCATTTTGTTGCCATAAAGTTTTGTTACATGGTAAGGAAAATACCATTCCTTCGACACTTTTGTTGTCACGATTTATATCCTTTGTTTTTTTGTCACAGGACTTCTGGTGTAACACAGAGTGATCTGTGCAAAAACTTCCACATGAAAGGGAACAATTTTCATTTTATTGTGAAAAGTCTTGAATCACAGCGTTTAATAGTTAAACAATCAACTATCATAAAGGTGAAGGATCTTGGAGCTGAGGGGGCAGATGGCTCACAGAGTAAACAGATTACCAACACCAACTCACTTTATCTCGCCCGCTATGCCAAAGAAATGAACATGAATTCGCACCAAAGAATTGAGATTATAAAGCCCGATCTACTGGGGTGCATTGAAGAGTCCAATGTAAACCCTTTGCAAAAAAATGGGGCTTTTGGCATAAACTTCAAGAATGATGTATCTATTCATGACTATCTTCCAGCAATGAAAGCCATATGTGATAAACTTGATAAAGCTAGTGGCAAGGTCAATTTTTTGCCACTTTTTTTCCTACATCATGATATGAAATTTGCTCTAGATTGTTGAGTTTCTGCTAACTCTGCTATTATTTCCCTGTAGGCTCTAGTGGTGTCAGATATCAAAGTCGATCTTGATTATAGGATGGCATATGGTCATAGAGCATGGAGAAATGTAAGCTTGCTTTAAATCACCTACCGAGTTTTATTGTGAAGAATAAGTATGTTACCTTTGTTTTGGTGGGATACATTGTCCCTAGTTTTCATACTAGATATTTCTTATGAGGGATGAGGTGACGATGGGCCAATATAGTCCATTTCTAAAACTAAATTTGTGGATCATTATTTTAGATGGTTTGTTCACCATTCTTTTTCTGCACCCCATTGCTACATATAATATTTATTCTCGTTTTTCCTCCCTATATGTTGTTATTAAGATAGCATATTCCTCAGGTATTGCACAGGCTAAAAGATGCAGGACTTGTTCAAGAATTTAATGCCCCAGTCGATGATAAGGTTTTGTTAATGTATCTTCTTGTTTTCCATACCTAATTCTATTTTGTAACTATTTGGTTGTTCATTCTTTTGATTCCTGGTTTTTTCTATCAGGATTTAGAGGTTTTTTTTTCTTCTGAAATTAGAATACTGTTGGTTTCTATAAGTTTACCCGCCATGAGTTTTATAATCTGTGTCCATGTATCGCTTCCTGTGCTGTTCAAATGTGCTTTAACCTTGAACATACTTAAACCTTAAGAGGACCTGTAATTTTCATTAAACAAAACAAAGCCCTCACAAAGTGCTGGAGTGAAGCTTCACGCACAACACAATGACCAAAATGGGCCTTTGACCTTAGACAGGGAGAGAGATAGCAAAGAAAGCTAATTTCTAATGCTGGTGTTGTAATAATAAACAATCACAATCGTATAGCAATAACTGATTACTCGTTAAGCAACGAGCTGATTTTGTTTGCAGTATGTTTCTCTTGCTTAATTTTTTCTTGTATTTTGTCAAGCATTTAACATACTATTCCCTTTTCAGATTGTCCATTGTTTGCGCCTGTTAAAGAAATTTGATCCAAATGATTTTCAGACTAAAAATACAGCCTCAATCTACAAATGTGGCAAGAAAGGTCAGGCGACTGATCAAATTATGGAACTTCCATTAGAGAATTGCATATATGATATGATCAGTGCTCAAGGGACAAAAGGTATAACACTTGTTGAGGTACTCCTCTGAACCCTACAATAGTGCAGCTTGTTGTACCATAATTTTTTTTTTTTTGGGTGAGATATGCTTCTTGAAGGGGAGCCTTGGCAATAGCAGTAAAGCTGTTGCCTAGTGATCAGGAGGTCACTGATTCGAGTCCTACAAAATAGCCTCTTACAGAAATGCAGGGAAAGTCTGCGTGATCCAATGTGGTCGTATCGGGCTGCCTTCTTTTTTGAGATGTGCTTTTTCATAACTTCTATCATGCTCTTATACTTCTTCCTGTTGCAGTTCTGTTCTGCTTCATTTTTCCTGATACATTTTTGTGTAAGTTGCTATTTGATACTTGATTTTACTTACTCCTAGAACCAGAGTGAAGATATTGGCTTTCTTGGTTGCAATTTATTTGGCAACTATTACTTTTTTTTTTCACAGCCTATAGCCAGTGACAATTTACCATGCCTAGATAGAGTAGCTCCTGTTTACAGAGGAGTTTGAGATTAAGTTGGTGGCAACTGGAAAGTGAAATTGAAACAAAAAAAATTTGAAGTTTATCCTTACCATGATTTTCAAAAGCTTCTTGTTTGCTATTTTACAACTGATGTGAAGTAGAAGTGGCACCACTTATGCTATTTTTGTCCTCTTGAGTGGAATGTTAAATTGTTAACAACTAATATCTCATAAAATTCCAATCAGATTGGCAGACGTCTTGGATACAACAATACAAAAAGGCTTCACAAAAGAGTATCGTCCATGATGCACAAATTCGATTTGACTTGGGAGTCTGAAGTTCCTGACAAGACATCACAGTACCGAGTTTGGACATCAAAAAATTTCTCTCTCTATAAAGCTGGTACTGCTCTTCAAAGTCTGGAGGAGTTACCACAGGATTATGACAATCGTTGTGATTTATGGTCACTAGTTCCATCTAAAGGAATAGATCCTCCTGACCAAGCGGGTGATTTATTTGTTAATAACAAACTCTTGCTTGAAGTAGCGAGCCATGATCAACCACTTGGATATCATCTCCAGAACAACTTTGATTCTTGTGCTGCAGTTTGTCAATCAGTTAATGAAGGTACGGTGATCTACATTTGCAGGTTTATTGCTTTAAGACTAAGTGCTTAGATCTGTTTTGGCGCTATGATACTGCTGTAGGAACATTTAGTATTTGTACTCCATGACGCACAGCTTAATTGGTCCTTTTCCAAGAAGCCTTGCCCCTCAAAATGAACAAAATTCTTTGTTACACTTGAGAGGTTCACAAATCCATAATCACATATCTTGATTTTTGAATTTTTTTCACAATATTTTTCATGTATCTTGCCTAATTGGCAATCTTTTTCATAATTAAGTTGTTAAATTTTCATATCTTGTGGCAATCTATGTTATACAGGTTTCAAATACAAAATGCCTCTCAAGTCAATGAGTTGATGACATCTCTTCCTTTTTATCCATTGTTTAGATAAACATCCTTCACGTAAAAGAAAGAGGCGTTGTCGCCCTCCATCAACTACCGATGAGCGACGGCATCAAAGAATTTTACATATGTTAGAGGTACTATCAGTTAAAATTCTACAAATGATGTGAATTCAGTTGGACTGAAATTTACTGTGCCAGTACATTCTCGCTTTAATCTTGCTTACATTATTTTTGATAGCAAGTAGCGTACTAATTAAAATATGAAAATAATATTGCAGGGTGTATTCAAGGAGTCCCTAACACACCGTTCTCTTTTGATTTGATTATTTTGCCTGTGTCATACTTGAATTATATTGCCTAAGCATGCATCTTGTTATTGCTATTATTGTTAGTATGTTATTATCAAATTGTTTTTTCCAATTGCATATAAAACATCTG
Source organism: Zoysia matrella (assembly GCA_001602295.1). Taxonomy (NCBI): domain Eukaryota; kingdom Viridiplantae; phylum Streptophyta; class Magnoliopsida; order Poales; family Poaceae; genus Zoysia; species Zoysia matrella. Next base: position 4,620 of record BCLG01002803.1, on the reverse strand, counting down.
ATACTCTTCTGTTTTTATGGATGTCAATCACTCTATGCTAATCATTCAAAACATCAGAGGTGATAGTGCGTTGTTTCTTTGATCTATGATGCGAGAGCAATAACCCTCTTCATTTCTATGACTTATTGGCAACAAGCCCTATGTTCCATGCTTTTTCTTCTAGGCAATACATTTTCATGTAAGACAGACCGGGTAATATATTTTTTGTTGTGAAAAATGATCTTGCACTTTGGTTTTTTTTTACTCTGAAAGCTTTCTAGTTGTCTGCATAGAAATTAGGGGGGGGGGGGGATCTAATTTCTAGTTTTTTTTTTCTGTCTGCCTTGAATCTAATGAGCGCTGTTATTTTGGGGATAAACTTCCTTTTGTTCCATTGCAGAAAAAGAAATTTGTACTCAAGGTGGAGCTACATAAATGGTTAGAAAGACTTGAAAAGAAAAATGGAAAACTAATGGATCGAAAGACACTGACTCGCACTTTGAATAAGCTTCAGCAAGAGGGCTCTTGTAGATGTATAAGAGTTAGTGTCCCTTTGGTGACAAACTATTCACGCAGTCGTCTCATTGATGTAATACTGCATTCTTCTGTTGGGAACCTGTCACCGGAACTTGTGGATCAAATTAGGATCAGACAAAGGAATTTTGATACTGAAACTCGTTCAGGTGCAGCAGCTAAAATGAAGCAAAATCAAAATATGGCTACCATACCTGGTCTGGGGATTTCACGGAGAGTTAAAGTTAGAAGACCTTTAGTATTAGAAGCTATGAATGCCAATGGGTTCATAGGTGCAAAGATGATCCGGGCAAAGCTATTCCATAAATTTTTATGGTCGTATGTTACTACTTTACCAAATTGGTGTAATGCGTTTGAATGTGCTGATGAAGCCTATTCAGACAAGAACCATAGCCAGCCATGCCTGTTATTTTCGATGGCAACAGCTACAAGAGAAATGCCCCTTGAGCTGTTTTTACAAGTTGTTGGCTCAGCAAAGAAAATTGATAACATGATTACTAGGTGTCGGCTTGGAAAAACACTCTCAGAAATTCCTACCACGGAATACAACCTGCTCATGGATACTCATGCAAGGAGCAGGCTCTCTCGTCTTGTGCATATTTTAGACAAGCTCAAGGTGATGCTCCTAGTGTTGTGTTCTGAATAATTGCAGTCAGCTTTTTGGTACTTTAGAGCCTTTGGTCTTCATTCCTAATCTCCTTTTAAGAACAATTCTGAAGTTTTATTTATTTGATACAGCTCTCATTTAGAAAATCTGTTCATGTCTCTTGCAATCCAGCTACCACAGTAACTTAATTTGGTGCAGGAACTGATATAAATATTGGTTTTTTTCTAGTTGGTCCAACTTGCAAAAGTACCTGTTGAGGATTTCTGTGTGCCGTCAGATGAGCTGCCTACACATTTTATGGAGCTCAGGCCTTACATTGAAGAACCTATACCAATTATTCTTCCATCATCCCAAGCAAACAATCATCAAAAGATTCGGCATGACTTTGTGCTTTCGAAAGAAGAATTTGTTGATGCATATTGGGAAACATTAGAATACTGTTATGGATTGGCTGAGAACTCTAGTTCCTTCCCTGGTTGTGCTGTACCTGAGGTTTGTCATCTCTGTTTTATTTAATTGCATTGTACTTTAAACTTTTTTACGAAGTACTATAAACTATTATTAACTATGTACCTCTGTCCACAAATACATGGACTTTCAATGCTCAAACTTCCTGAAACATTGACTGCTAACTAGTCAGTGGCCCGTGTTCCGCTACGGACGCAAGACAACCCACCCACTTTGTTTAAACCTTATTTTTGTTTATTCTATTGCTCAGGAGTCCACCAAATGAAAATACTACCAGACACCCCATGCAGCCAAACAATTTCATAATCAATCATACAAAAGTCAAAAGGAACAACATGAGTAGAATACCAATAGGAATTCATATTACTCTGCTTCTCAATGGGGGCATCAATTTTTTAGATGATCATTTTTCAGATAAACTCAGAGAACATCTCATAGCAGACCACAACGGTAAACACATAATCGAAATAAAAAATTAGATAGTCTATAGCCCGTGCATTGCCACATATATGTAAAAAAGTCACGGTAAAACATCTCAATTGCATATCAAACAATAAGAATTTAATGATACTTGGACTTGATGTTACGCTTGTTTCACTAAAAGATTTTACAATCACAGAGACTATCCTCATTTTGCATGCCAAATTGGCGAATGTGTCGCCTGGGAACAGTATGATCACAAGTGTTTCCCAAGCAATAAACTACAGGAATGCTGCAGTAGCCACCGTTAGTTCCATGTCATGTAAAAACTTTTTGCTTCACTTTATTCAGTTGGCTAATAAAATAATTCGTTAAATACTTTTGCACCATAATTGATGTGGAATGACAATTCCTCAGCGCAGTTTATGGCTTGAGAACTTCTAGAGCAGTTTTTTTCACTCATGGGAGAAAAAACAAGCCATGTAGTATTACACTGCAGTTACAGGCTTCGAATACTAATGGGGCCAAAACAAAAGGAAGTGGCTAGAAAGTCTAAGTACTCTCTCCATCCACAAATATAAGCATTTTTGGCTTTGGTCAAAATCAAATTCTATCAATTTTGCCTAATAATGTCTAGAAATAATTTAGTAACATGATCTATATATGATAAAATATCATTAATTTTCTATTATTAATATTTGACTTTGACTAAATTCATAAATGCTTATATTTATGGATGAAGGTAGTAATACAATAAAACAATGTATAAACATATCCAAGCTTGTGCTACCATCTTTTGCATCATCAGAAGCAAATGAATCTTCTGAGTTTCTCAGCCCACATAACAACTCTCTTCCGAAATCCTTGTTTGCAAAAATGAGAAAGGAGAACATTATTAGCTATGATATTATTATGTTGAAACGCCATATTAATTAGCTAGCCAGTCAATATCTGAACGCATCACTGCAAATATCATTCACCACTGTGTTGTGTATAAATGAATTAGAAGTAAAACCTGTAGTAATAATATCATCCAAAACTTGCCTTCTTGATTCAGCATACTCTCTTTTCCATGCAAAGGATATATGAACACATTTGGCTTATAATTTTTGCTCCTTAAGGTGTTTCAGGTTCTACTAAAAATCTAAACATGCATTATTCTTTCTAAATACAATGAGTAACTGGATGTTCAGATCTGTTAATATTAATATTTACCAAGTAAACAAAATAAAAAAAATACTCCTGAACTCAAAGATAAAAAATTCAAAAACTATGGACAAAGCAATTAGCAATTAGAGTTGGACATTGAAGCATTACCATGGCCGCGCACGACAAGATAAGTAATGAACTTGTTCCTTCATGACTCAAATATTACCGTGAGCAGTTCAATCAAATCTATTTCATATGTATAAAAACCTCTTGGACTTTGACTCATGGGACCTGCGGAGCAGATGCAGCAGGTCCGTCTTGGCTGGGTCCCTGATCTGCGCCCGTGTACAAGTTCATCAGGTTCGGCGACCAGTTCGCAGCAGCCTACCGCTGCCTGCCTCCGCCGCTATCGATAGCCTCCACCGTGCAGGACTCTAGATCTGCGTCCGGCCCACCGCATGGCCGCCACCTCGCCGGACGCACGCCCTGCTCCGGCCCCCGTGCGACCGGCATGGACCTCAGCGCCAGCGTCCTCTGGAAATGCCGCCTCCCTTTGGCTTCAGCCCTGCCGGATCTGATCCTTTGCAACGCCCTTGCCGGATCTGCTGGCTCCCCGACTCGGGGATGGCTTCTGCAGCATTATGTGAGACGGCGGCAACTTGGTGGGTAGCTTCAGGTGCATGCGCTGGGATGGTGGTGGGGCTGGCCAGGTGGGTGGGCTGTGGCGTGCTGGAGCGAGGTGGAGGCGGGGCCGCGCCAGGGCCGGCTGGTGTTGGAGGGCGCGCAGGAGTGGTATGGCGGAAGGAACAGGAAGGCGCGGGGCTGAGCCGGGGGCGGCGGCGCATTGTTCTGGAGCCTTGGGTGGGAGTGGGAGGTTCTATGAGCGGGCCCACCTGTCGGCACAAAAGCACATGGGAGAAGGGGACACAATCCAATTGCCGCCGTCGGATGGAAATTGAACGGTCCAAGTCGTGTGCCGGCAGAAAGGCCACTCACCAAATCCAACTTTTATAGGAGTAGAGATGTATGCATAACTATATTTATCTATGGTGGAACAGTTACCATTGGATTTAGCAAGTACTTCCTTATTATAATATGTTTATGCATTTTTCTAACTACCTTATAGTCAATGTTAGTCCATTTCTTGTCCAAAGCGTCATATATACTTAGGAATGGAACCATAATACTCCATATTTGGTATATGTTTTACAATTAAAATGATAATATAATATTTATCCTATCTTTGCTTAGACATCGGATATTTCTTATATTTTTGGATAAAGTCCAAATTACGACCCTCAAGTATAGCCAAAGTCCAGATAACCTCCTAAACTAATTTTTGGTCCATTTTATCCCCTCAATTTATCTTTTTTGTTTCTCCATGTATAAGCATAATTTTAAGCTAAAATTTTACGAGATGATAGTCTTGATAGAGCACATCATAACACATGTTAAAAAAACAT
>BCLG01002802.1:27246-63944 GCA_001602295.1 Zoysia matrella | reverse complement strand
TCGCGTCGGGACCGGCGACGACGCCCGGGTGGTCGATACGCCGTGAGCGTGACTCCGCGGCGGCCGCGAACGGCAGGACCATGAGGTGGCTCTCCAGGACGTGGTGCAGCGACGCGAGCTCGAAGGAGTCGTAGAGCGGGCTCCCGCAGTCCCACGTCGCGAGCACCGGCTCCTCCTCGTCGTCCTCCCTGCTTCTCTGGTCAGCTCCTCTTGCTCTCTGCTGCTGCATCTGCATCTGATAAGGCTAATCGAAAGCCAGAGCTTAGTTTGTGGCAGCGACGCGGCGAGCATGTGCTCGCCAGCTTCTATATGCAGACGCAGGTATACGGTACATGTACAAAGCAGAAGTGTGGTGGACCGGTAGGTGCAGGGGAAGGGTCCCCAACGAGTACACACACCTTTGGCCATGTGTAATGATTCCAACTGCGAACGACAATGTCAGGTTCCTAATCCAACAATGACGAATAATGTGTTGTCGGTTGTCCTCTGGAAATTGGATGGGTTATGGTGCAAAGTAGACGCCGAGGATGCTTCCATTTCAGAGTCTGAAGATTACCTGTTTTTTTATTGAAATTCAGCACAACTGTGACCTTGTTAGATTATCATGAGCTGATCGGATGGAGACGATAAGTCCACCTGCTGAATTTGGTTTATACAGACACACACTCACTCACACCACAATACACACATCGCGAGTACAACTAAGATCTACATCTACATTCAGCATATTAGATCGCGTACTTAAAAATATCACCAGACCATTTGATCTAACGTGCGATGGGAACGTCACTTTTTTTTTAATGAAGCTATTGCTGACCATAGCTGCACGTGGTAAGTCGGACATGATGTATTCAATTTTTTTTTTGACAAAAATAAGGTGTTTGCCTAACATATGGCTATGCGGCTAACTTATTTAGACGGACACGCCCCAATGATAATCTTTTGTCTGCATTTTGTTCTCCGTCGTCAGGCGACTTAGTCGCTTGGGTTTGTCCCTAGTATCACTACTACATAAATGTTTCTCCCAACACCGGTGCGAGGATCGTCTGCCGAGCGGCTGCCGTGTGGGCTGCCCTGCTCTCAGCCCACACCGTAGTGACTTCCTGCTCTCGGTCCACACGGTAGTGACTCCCTCCCATTTACAGTATAAATGGTAGACAATAAACCACGTAGATGAGGGGGCAGGTTTTGTGAACAGCATATATAGATAATTTTCTTAATATGTCGCATGTACTAATGTAATCGATTTCTCCATATGGAATTTTGAGATTACCGCATGTATAAATTATCAGTTCGTTATAAACAGTTCCCATGACCTCGCTGTGGGGCTTCGATTGGTGATGGATGAACGGAAAAAATCTTATAATATCTTAATAAACAGTTCTTTTGGCATAATAATTGGTGAACAATAAGAATCTTTTTAAAATAGATCAAGTAATACTGTTTTACCTCTTAGAAGGTAAAACATAAATTCAATCTCAACTATTGATTTATATAATTATATAAAAAAACATGCTTCTGGTTAATGTTAACTGCCAAAATTCATTAATAAATTTTCAAATTGAATTATTCGTCAAATAATAATTATTAAAAAACGTTTATCTCCTAGTATGTAAAAGAATAATTTAAACCTTAAAATTAGTGTATTTGGGTCTATTTTAAAATTCACCTACAGTAAACGAATCTTTTTTCATACTACCACGAATCAGTCTTGTCATAGTGGTCTTCTGACTTCAAACCTAATGTGTCCTATCCCCGTGACATGTGCGTCACACGGCAACGTGCGCCATTGCTCAAAGATCCTACACAGGACCTGCCGGGGCCCGGGAGCATATAAGAAGCGTACTAAAATGCTGTCAAGTGAAGCGTGTCAAAATCACAGTTCACAGCTCCGGCATACGGCGGCCGTCGTTGTTGCCGCTGTCTTCACTCGATCAGTGGTAGCCTGCGGGTGACGGCAAGTCTATTCGCCCCGCGACGGGACACGGACAGTATTTGTTGCTAGCGCGACCTGAATCTCATATCCGATTCGTCACGATTCATGTGCCCAAGCAACCAGTTCGTATAGATTGAACCGTGGCTCTCTATCGTAAGACACTGGATTTATGGATAACATCATTCAGTTGCTGCCTGATCTCTCCATGATTGTGCCGTGCCGACATGTAGGGATTAGGGAAATGTAATACCGTATATACACACACGTATGTGCAGAAAAAGACCTGAAAGATACTAGCAAGTCTAATTAGTTACACTAGGTTTTGTTGGTTCGATGATTCGAAACTCGGGTTGGTGCCGCTTAGGGACGTAACTGGATATACCACGAGTCTATATCTTAGTTCAAATTGTACAAGTAATCTGTAAATATCCACAATTTAAATTAGATATAACATTCACGGATTACCCACTTATATCCCTAGTGCCGCTGACTAGTGAAGGTCTGGAGGCATAGAAGTTTGTTTATGCAAGCTCAACCTGAACGGGTACGTACATAGATCGAGAAAAGTGTTGCAGCTGAAGACTTTATTATATGTGAGTGGATAGAGAAGACTCGAGCGCTTAATTGCGCCGATGCCCGTTTCGATCGCGCCTTCATCGACTATTTTAGCATTGCTGCCACGAAGTTCGTGTTCGCGTCTGCTTAAAAGTATTCGGCGTCCTCCAAGAAATCGGCAGCGTCGTCCAGCGGAAACATGAAGTCCATGTCCCCCATCGGGGAGTTGGTCGTGGACGCGAGCTCGACTTCAGGCACGTTCCAGACACCCACCGCGTGGTTGCTGCTGCTGCTGGTAACCAGCTGGGACTCCGGCGTCGCCTCGACCGCCGGGGACGACATAAAAGCGGACGCCGCGACGACGCTGCCGGCTGGGAAACCGCTGCTCGTCTTGCAACCATCATCGTAGGCGGGGTTGTTCGAGGGGAGCGCAAACGGCTGCACGGTGCGCTCGAACATCGGGGTGGAGTCGCCGGTGGTCTGCTCCAGCCCCGCCTGCGTCTGCTGCGGCGGGGAGTTCTCCCCGCTCGCGGCGTGTGGCGTCTCCTGGTTGCTGGGGCGCGCGACGGCCTGAGCCTGGGCGCACGTGTGGTAGCCGTTGTAGACGACGTCGAAGAGCAGCGGGTCGCCGTCCGCGCGCTGCACCTGCTTGCTGGCGTGGCAGTCCTGCGAGTGCCGGTGCGTGCACCGGAAGTAGGCTCTGCGCGAGAGATCGATCACGTGCAGTTTGAAGATTAGTTATGCGCACGGGTCGGGGTCAGCGTCGCTGGATCGTGCGCGCTCGAGCGCTCGCGCACCGAACGAGAAAATAAGGATCGAGGGCGGCGCTGACCGACCTTGGGTACTTGGCGCCGAGGATGTCCTTCTGACCGTACTTCCTCCAGCTGATGCCGTCGTCCAGGGGCGCGACGTCCTGCACGGCGCTCACCCTCACCTGGGTTTCCCACTTGGGTTGCGTCGACTTCCTGGACGCGTTCAACGAGATCACAGATAAGCACAAGACGAACCCTTTAATAACGCGTGCACGGTGCAATCAAATCAACTGGCTTTTGTTCGGCTCTCACCTCTTCTTGCACTGGCCTGCGGCATTGCCGCTGCCCCGGGAGTCGCCGGCCTGGTCCGACCCGGCGCTGAGCGGGCTGCCGTCACCGCCACCGGACGGCTGCGACTCCGGCCGCCCGAGCACGGGCAGGCGCCCGGCGGCCTCGTCGGCGCAGCAGGACCTGGCGATGCGCACGGACCTGTCGATGGATGCGCGCATGGTGGCCACCAGCGCCCGGCACCGCTCCTCCCCGCCGCCGCCCAGCTGCTGGCCCGCCATGTGCGCGTCGAGCTGCCTCGCCATCTCAAGCACCTGCACCAGCTCCCCGACCAGGGCGCGCCTCTCCTCCGACAGCCCCTCCATCGCCGCCACCGCTCGCTCTGCTTCTCGTTGCTCACTGCGCCGTCAATATGCGTTGGTCAGCTGGTGGAAGCGTACGACGTGTGTATCAGTGAAGAGAATGTGAGCCAGCGAGGCGCTCTTATATAGCCGCACGTAGCCGTCATCCAGCTTCGCTTGCTTTTTGGCAGGTGCGTGGAAGAGTATGGAGCTTTGACTGGACTAACGGAATGGTGGTTTTCGTTCGAGTTTAAAAAGACCCTGCTGTGTGTAAATAGTACTCCACTCGTAATATTCAAATCTCTGGAATTGGACCGGTCTTCGGTCGTGGCCGTGGGACGGGGCGCTCAGATGGCGAGATGTTAGTCACCAGTGCGCCCCTTTGACTGCTTCCCCGGCATGGCTGGATCGCTCTTTTGGGTGTTAGTCACCGGAGCATCTCTAATGGAGCTGAGTAATTACTAGGGTTATTCCGGTACTAATTAACACGCTGCTGCGGTTACTTGCTGATCATCCAACGCCTACCTAATCAAAGTGCCGATCGAGCTACTCGAACTGGAGTCGACTTGATGAAAATTCATGGTGCGCCATCAAATTCAGTTCGATCTGGAACTCTGGATCGAGCGAACGGGAGAATTTTCTAAGGGAGCATCATGTAGCCGTGATCACCTGGAGTGGGTTAGACAAGCCTCAATGATGAGCTGCAGGCCCCCACGGTACGCGTGAGCTTTACTTGCACTAACAATATGCAGTCGCCACTACCACAAAAAAAAGTCATTAGAGACGGGTATTTTTTCATATCAGAGACGGACATAGTAACCGTCACTAAATTTACATCACTGATGTCGAGTCATTAGAGACGAGCAAACGACCGTCGCTGATGTTACTCATTAGAGACGGCTGTAAACGGGCATTGGCTACAAGTGTAACAATACAGTAAACAAAGAAGTCATATATATATATATAGTCCCAAGTCAAAATAATATAAACAGTGAGAATTTGGGCACTATGCATTTGGGAGTGACCAGATGTCTATAAGTCAATATACAAGTATTTTCCATAAACACCAGAGCAAGCATCCAAATAAAATGCATATACATGCCAAGTATTTTTGTGAGTGAATGTGAAAGTTCCCAATTAATCCAGACTTTTAGTGAATAATTCTGGATATTTTTGTGGAAGCTTGATGTTAAATAGGAGTAGTGCAGTACATGGATGCATAGAGCAATATCAAATGGCTAATGGAATTAGGCAGGAATGATAAAATAGTATAATACAATAAAACAAAACTGAATACACAGACCCTGATTCTGCTGCAAGTGTGAGAAAACATGCACAAAAGATAAAAAGAAAGAGTTGAACAATTTTTATTCACCTGTGCCATTTGCGAATGGAAAAACGGTCGTTTCTGGGGTCAGCTTGTTCAGCAGATAATTTCCTTGTCTTCTCAAATTGTAGTACTGTTGGTTGTGAAAGACTGCTACTACCATGTAAGGAGTGAGCAGGATCCATTAAGCCTAGAATTGAACCCTATTAGCCAAATCGGTTTTAGGTTGAGGCCGATACAATTAACACGTAATAGGTGTAGATAAGATAATAACAAGTGGATATTTGATATTTCACTATGTAAATTAGGCACCTGCTAAAAATAGTAGATTGAAAATTATTTGTACCAATCAAGATAAATTTTGAGTTACCAAACAATAATAACAGTACAACATTTTGAGCGGCTAGGGCAAAATTTTGAATCGAATCGATGAGATTCTTACCAAAGACTTGCTTCACGCTAGGGTCTCCTTGCACTCACTCCTGAATTCTTCCCTGCACGAAACAGCATTCACGCTAGGGTCTCCTTGCACTCGCTCCTGAATTCTTCTCTGCACGAAAAATGCTGTTGGCCACCGCCCCCAAGTCACCGGCCATGCCCTCGACCCCCCACGTCCAAGCCACCGCCGCCGCCATCATCCTAGTGTTAGGGTTCTCATCAGCTGGAAGGAGTGTGAGAGAGAGGACGGAGATAGAGGAGGCAGAGGGGGCCCCCTTCAGGTGGGCAGTAGCCCCCCAAGTGGCAGCCCGAAGGCGGCGGCCCCCCTCAGACGAGCGGCGCTGGGAGGCAGCAGCCCCCTAAAGCGGGCAGCAGTCCCCAGGTGGCGCGCGGAGGAGGCGGCCTGCGGAGGAGGTCTTGGGTCGCATGGAGGTGGCGACCCTGGGCGCGCAGGGAGGTGGTCGCCTTGCGGGGAGGCAGCAGTCCCTTGATGGCGAGGAGGAGCCCACTCACCTCATGGTCGTGGAGGAGGCACCAGATCTGAGTGGAGAGGGAAAGGGAGAGAGGTGAGGCGGTCAGATTTGAGTGGGAAGGGAAAGACAGAGCAGGAGGACCTCGCTAATATGCGTATATCAGCTATCCACGCTAGAGACGGCTGTTTTACAGCTCTCGCAGATGTATCCGCATCAGAGATGGCTGTAAACAATAGTTTTCTAACATTTGTCTCTAATATGATACATTAGAGACGGCTGTTAAAAAGTCGTCGCTGATATATGCATATTAACGATGGCTATAAAACAGCCGTCTCTGATGCGGGTACATCAGAGACGGCTGGTAAAAAACTGTCGCTGATGTACTCGCATCAAAGACGACTGTTCAGACACATATTAGCGACGGTTGTCAAATGTCTGTCTCTAATATATTATTAGCAACAGTTTTCTGTGATGTGATGTTAATGATGATGTTTCTTTTGTGTTAATTTGTGATAGTGCGCTTAGCGCTGCATGTAGCTATAGATCTAGGCGAATCCAGTAGCCGTGCATGATGGCGGCCGGCTCCGGCCGGTGGTCCGGACTCCGGACCTGGACTAACCGGTGACCATCGGAAAGAGCTCAGTGCAAAAGCCTACGGCGAGAGAGGTACAATCAGCCACTGGACCAAGTGGAGCGGAGTGGACAGCCGCCGTGGCTCGCACGGGGCACCAGGCAACGAGACACACCGGCCCGACAGCCACACCTAGCACCAGCCACGTACAGAGCTGACGCGGTGGTGCGCCGTTCACTGGTGCTGTAGCAGGGTAGCCACCACTTGCTCCGATTTGGAAGGCGGCGCGCGCGACGGCCGGCGGCCAGCACGTTCTTCTTTATAGATGCCGGAACAGAGATCATTGGAGGCTTGGAACTTGCCCACTGCGTCTGGCTAGTGGACAGCCTCGAGTGACGTTGCGAAGGAGTGTATAGCAGGTGTGCGACTGTGCGTATACGTGCCGATCACGCTGCCACAAAACACCGGCGGGTAGCTGTAGATCGATATAGCTTTCTCGGAGCGTAACAGATAAGAAAACCCGATTCTTACGACGAAAGTTTTCTTTGTACAGATAGCACGTACCCATATGATTGGCGCCCTTGATTTTCTCTCTTTCCACTTGATACCAGTACCTTACTTAGGGCCCCAGGGTCAATATAGCAGAGCTTCTACGTAAGCGATTCTGTGTTAAATGATTCTCTTTTATTTTTTAGAGTAAATTTTTCGAATTAGAATAAAAAAATACTTCATAAAATAAAATATATTTTTAGGCAATTGCAAAACAAAGTCCTGTTTTTTAAATCTGAAGCTTTGTTAAGTCTTTTTTTTAACATTGTCAACGGTGACTAATTTTTAGAATAAAGAAAAAAGGCAGAATTGCCCTCTCTTATCTTTAAATCCTCTTGAGTCTGTATTCAAAAATATTTTACATAGTTTATTGCATATTCAAATATATTTAAGTTGGGCTAACAAATCATCTAAATTTGTTAGATATATGAATTTTAGATTTCATATGCAAACTACTTAAACACGACAAATTTTGCAAAACCAAAACAAAAAATAGATCATTTTTGTAAGATCATATATGTCTTGTTATGTAATATTTAACGTCGTTAACATTACTTAACAGAATAAGACCAACATTATACTTTATATTTGAAAAACAAGACCGATTTTGCAAAGTTTGAAAAAAAATCATTTTTAGAATTAAAGCCCAAAACAGAACCTCTTTTGCAATCACTTTTTTTTTAACTCTCAGCCTATCTTTTTTAAAGAATCACATCACATAATAAATTAGAAATACTTCTCTTCGTAATATTTCATCACGATTGCTGTAACTAAGGATAAAGATGTTCAGTCTTGTAGCAAGTCGTGCATGACTGCGATGTCAGAAGAATATGTTGAACAAAAAAGATAAATACGAAAAATAATTTAATATTTTTACAGGTACATGTAGTAAGATAAATGAAATCAAGAAAAAACACACGCGGTTTGTCTTATACTCCTTCCGTTCTTTAATTGATATCGATGTTGCCTTCTAAATTCAACTTTGACTATTTATTTTATTAAAAAAAATTCATTAAATTTTATATATTTTGATATAATTTGATTTATCATTAGAGTTATTTGAATTACAACTTAAAATTTTATATATTTGAGAATTTTTTTTAAATGAAACAAATAGTAAAGTTAATCGTAAAAGTCAACGGTGAAGAACGGAGGGATTATTTTGACACGTTCTAACGGCGAGCAAGCTAGGCCTCCTTTTACCGCGTCTCCGGCCCGCGCGCGTCTGCGGCTAAGCTCCACTGAGCAGCACTCACACGGTGAATCAATTTAAGAACGGAGGGATTACCTTTTGACACGTTCTAACGGCGAGCTAGCTAGGCCTCCTTTTACCGCGTCTCCGGACCGCGCGCGTCTGCGGCTAAGCTCCACTGAGCAGCACTCACGCATCCTTTTCGCTGGGAATTCATGTGGATCCGGGCCTTGCGGCACCCCGGTGCGCCGTGCGTAGTATGTGCATGGTTCGCGATCGTCGCGTTATCTCCGCTGCGCTCCGCTTTGATCCCGTCGTCTTCGACAACTGTCCGCGACAGGGACGGACCAGAAAGACTTTTTATTTACTACGTAACAGGCGGCACATGTATTTCTAGAAGGTACGTACTGTATGCAATACTGATTCAAACCTCTGTGCAACAAATACATAATACGGACGCTTTTTCTTTCTCCTCTCTCTCTCTCTCTCGGTAGTCGGCACGCTCTGCTGCAAAGAGTGTGCTAGTACGTGCCAAAGTTAATTTGGAAATTTGTAGGCGGTTTCAAAGTTGAAGCCGTTGTCGGAAGAAATCCGACACTCTAAGAGTCGGTAGCTAGCCCGTAGGTGGTTGATGTAAAAGTCTTCCGGTCTTCCAAACATTCTGGTACAGCATATAGTACTGTACACACCTCGTATGTCTACAGGTCGTGCACAGGGACGTTGGCAAAAGTACTGCCTTCTAGACTGCGTTGATCGTTGACGGTCTCTGGGAGCCGGTTCACCAGGTCCAAGAGACTGGCGAAAGAAGCATGAATACATGGCGGAGAGGAGGTGCAGGGAACTGGCCCCGTCCGATGTAGACTGAAATGGACGCAATAGCACTGACCGCCAAACAAATGCATCCTAATGTTACTGATGAACGATGCACACGGTCAAAGCACGTCTCACAGGGACGGATATATACAGTACTCTCTTCGGTTTTAAATTATTTACACCGTTGACTATTCGTCTTATTAAAAAATATTATAATGTGTAAAATTATTAGTTGTAATTTAAATTTCACTTATGATAAATCAAATAATAACAAAAGTTTACATATTTGAACAAAATTTTTGAATAAGATGAATAGTCAAAGTTGATGTTGAAAGTTAACGTTGTCAATATTTTAAAACTGGAGAGAGTACATCTAGGAGGTGCATTCACACCCATGGAAAAATTAGAAAGTCAGTGATTACAATCAAAATTTTCAACATATTTACACCTCAATGGTAAAATTGATAAAACCACAAGGCAAGTGTGCCCCAACTGTGCTGCACTTGCATTCTTTTATTTTGCTTTTAAGGGAAACAGGAGGCACCCTACCGAAAAAAAAACAAACTTCTTACATGTAAACGAAGGGAAAAGAAGCAAAATAAGAAGGGAGAGAACAAACAGCCATGAAATATGCTTGAATCTGGACATGAGTGTAGATTCTTGTCAGTACGGTTTGCATTATACTTTTATGTGCGAGTTTTATGATTTAATTTTGGTATATTGTTTGGAATATGCATCATATAGGAGGACTTCTGCAGCTTCCTTTTTTTTTCCTTTTCAAGACAACTATGCCGTTTCTTTCAATAAAAAAAGTAAAAAAAAGATAGTACTACAAAACTCTGCTGCTGTGGCCCCTAGGAAAGATCTACGGCCCAGTTTTTACAGTGGGCCGGCCTAGCTCCAAGAACGAAAACCAGGGACGAGCAACCAGGCGAACGGCGACGACATGAGGTGGATAAGCGAGCACGGGAACGGCTCGCTCGACCCGGCCGGTTTCTATATCCAGGCACGCGCGGCGCGCGCCAATGCCTGCAAATTTGTGCGCTCGCGGCCCCTCTGCCACCAGAATTTCCCTGTCATCGATCTCGACCCCTCACTCGGGGACAGGAGTAAAGTGGGCATGGCCACCAGCTGGTGGCCGCAATCCACCGGATGTCCCGATCCCAGGTACTAAGAGCATCTCCAAGAGGCCAGGTAAAATATATTCCAAGTTATCTGAGTTTAGCTAGTTTGTAAAATAAAACGTCCCTAAAATCTTAGGGGTAAACCAACAGATTATTTAAATAATAGCCACTAGCTCAATTTGAAATTGCCACGTTGGCACCTTCTGTTTCCTCTAGCGGATATATCTTCATTTCCCTGCTCCTGTGGACCTGAATCATTGCGAGAGTGGTGGCGTTCTCCTCCAGACAAAGCATCGCCAGAGCCTGCTTCGCTCTCCTCGCCTACCCAGGTGCACCACCGCCCGGCCACCCGCATCATGTCCTGGCCCGTCCCTGCAGCAGTCCGATGAGGATGAGCGCGGCGAGCTCTGAGCGTGGAGCCGAAGACGAGCGGGATGCTGCACGAGACGAGGCCGGAACTTGAGCTGGATGGCGTCCACCATGGACTGATGGACAGCAGCAGGAAGAATGTCCCCATGATGGATCACGCCGCAGCTAGCAGCATCCTAGGCTGCACGTAGCTCGGCACGGCGGCGCACCACGCCGGCATCTCCTCGTAGTCATCGGACGACGCGGGTTTGGGAACATGGAGGATGGGTATGCGGTCCCGATACTGAAAGGAGATGAGAGACGACTTCGTCATGATTCGATGAGAAGTGGGAACGTGCAGCAGGGACGCGCGGGAAGAGGAGATGCGGGAAGACAAGGGGCGCGCCGCGCGCGGGGGAAGAGCAAAACTGTCGTGGGGGGAAGAGGAAATCGCACGGGAATCGATGGATGGCGAGCGGAGCAGGTGAGCGAAATTTTGCGAGCGAAGCGAGCAGGATAGCTAGCTAGCGAAAATGGCGAGCACGATGGAAACTCCGTTGGAGGCCGATTTCTTCCAAAATGAGCCATATTTACCCAAATGAAATGTTTTAGCTAATGTGTTGGAGATGCTCTTATGCGGCAATGCTGTTTCTCTCTCACCCGAGGCAGCCGAAATCGTTCTTTAATTCTTTCTTCACTTTACTTTTCCTGAATTGAACTTTGACAAGAAGCAGGACTCACACGGTCGAGCATTGCAATAGCACAACATCACACGGTCGAGCTTTGCATTTGTTATTCTGAAAACTATTTCGTTGTACTCCTATATGATTACGTTTTGCATTTGACGGCCGTCTCTCGTTGGCTAAATATAGAGATAGAGTTACAGGTATAAAAAACTGGGAGGTCCGAACAACCCCTGACTGTTCGCGTACGAGGAACGAGGCTATCCATTCCCTCATGTATTCTGCACGCGTTTGACCACTCGATCTATAAGTCCCTGTTGCTCCGTCTCCAAAAATTTAGTGGGCTGGGCACAACAAAGGAAACGCCGATCTCTCTCTCTCTTTCTCTCTCTCTCCTCGCGTGATCTCCAGAGCGAGAGGGAGGGGGATCTTGAACGGCGTCCACTAGCTAGTCGTTTTGATCGGTGTCTCCGCCTCCGCATCCACGAGAAGAAATATGGCGCCGATCTCGAGAGCCTTCGTCCTTGTGATGACCGCCGTCGCCATGCTCGCCGCCGCGGCCCCTGCCCCAGCGCCCACCAGTGACGGTCAGTAGATCTCGATCTTTTTATTTTTTCTTCCATTGTTTTCTATAGCTTGTTTTCTCTGGAGGGAAATCCAAGGCACAACTCTGTTGTTTGCGTCGAAGAACCTGATCCTTGTTTCTTGGTGCTGGTCTATTGTGTGTGTGATGCTTGCAGGAACAAGTTTGGACCAAGGGATCGCCTACGTGCTAATGTTCGTGGCTCTTGCACTCACCTACCTCATCCACCCCTTGGATGCCTCCACGTACAAACTCTTTTGAGCTCATTTGCTAAATTGCATTTGGACACCAAGATGTAACTAACGGCGTTCAATTAATCGATCCAGTTAATTTCTTCCAGAACCAACCCATAAAAGGATGCCTGTAATGCTTGAGGTAACTTTGTTAGTAACGTTGTTCAATCTTTCATTTGTGTAACTGGGTCACGGGAGGCATAGTATGAAGGGTACAGATCATGATCAACCAGGGTTAGGAGATTGAATTACTCAATTGTTTCCATGACCAAGTAGCCATGAATATCATGATGTAAAAATGCTTGTACAATGGTTGAACATTTTTGGTTCGATGAATCCTTGCCATCACATGTATCATTGATCATTTTTGACACTGATAAAAGGTTAGTATACTAACATGCATGCATTTCATAGGCCTCGGTAATGCATTCCATGTTAACAGCCCTGCATACTCAAACTGGGCTCCAAACAGGATACGTTCAGATGGTAAACTCTCACAAGATAGAAGCTGGCAACTGGAGCTGTTGCTCTTATTCTTGTCCAATAATTTCCACTCTAATCATACCGGTAACAAATGTTATTACGTACTCCGTACGCATTGGTGTAATCTGGTATGCACGTACGGGGGGGCATCACGCTTGCATGGAGCTCTGCCACTCGGTGCTTGAGGTAGGCATCTTGTGATCCCCGCTCACATCCGTCGGGGCCGTGCCAGGGCCGGCGGTGGCCCCAGCACCGGCGACAGTGGCCGCGTTTCCGTCCTCGCCGGATATCTCCTCAAGCGACCGTCCCTTGGTCTCCGGGACGAGGAATGTGAAGAAGAAGCCGAGCATGTTGGTGATGGAGAGGAGGATGAGCGCCTCCTTGATTCTCTTCACGTCGCCCTTGACCGTGAGGACCTGAATCCCGTAGGCGGCGATGATGGCGCCTGCCTTCCCCGACGCTGCGCTGATGGCGTGGCAGGTGGCGCGCACGCGCGTCGGGAACAGCTCGGCGGGGAGCACGAAGGTGGTGCTGTTGGGCCCGAAGTTGGCGAAGAAGAAGGTGAGCGCGTAGAGGAGGGCGAACAGCTTGGTTTCTTTGTTCTTGAGCTTATCGTACATCACGCCCATTATCATCATGAATACGGACATCATGAAGAAACCGATGAGCTGGATCAGGTACCTGCATCGGTTTAATCGATTGTGTAACGTGTCGAAGGCTTACGTATTTGCAAATAAAAACCGGAGCAAAAGAAGTGTCTCACTGCAGTATACATACCTGCCCATCTTGTCGATTAGGGCGACGGTGAACCAGTAACCGGGGAAGGTTCCAAAGAGCGCAACCAGGAACATGGCCTTTGAAATCTGGAACACCTCCTCCAGGGCGTTAACGTCAGAGGCGTCGCTCGTCAGGTGGATCGCCGGAAAGATGTCCTTCTGGGTCAGGTTCTGGCTGTAGAAGGCGATATCCAGGAGAAACCACGTGGTGGTCGTGCCGATGAGGTGCAACCCATGGCGCCGCGCGAACTCCCACGACAGCAGCGAGTAGTCGTTGGCCGCCTTGAACATGGCGAGCTTCTCCTGCTCGGCGTCGATCTGGATCTCCAGCACTTTGGTCATGTCGGTGGCCGCCTGCTTCGCGTTGCCCTCGATGAGCGCGGTGTACCTCGCCGTCTCCGGCATCTTCATCCTCCAGTAGAACGTCGCCAGAGCCGGGAACGCGCCCAGCATGAGCAGGATGCGCCACATGTAGTCCGCCGACGGCTGAGCGTAGTGGTCGTTCTTCCAAGGTTTGGCTGGGCTGTAGTGGAGGAAGATACCCGAGACGATCATGGACACGAGCCCCGCGAAGATAATGCCGACGCCCTGCATCGCGAACACGGCGGCGATGAACGCGCCACGGGTCCTCTTGTTGGCGTACTCGGACATGATGGTCGCGGAGAGCGGGTAGTCCCCGCCGATGCCGAATCCGAGCCAGAAGCGGAAGAAGCAGAGCGTGCCCAAAACGGCCCTCGGGGTCCTCCCGAACGAGAGGCCCGAGCCGATGGCGCAGGCGGCCATGAGCACAAGCGTGATGCCGTAGACACGCTTCCGCCCGAGCTTGTCCCCGAAATAACCGAAGACGAGCTGGCCCATGAGCGTGCCGACGAGCGCGACGCCGATGACCATGTTGTTGATGCCGATGGGCAGCGTCCCCGGCTTCCCCTTGCCGTCCGGTCCCAGGTTCACCTCCGGGTAGTAGATGCGACCGAGCAGCTTGGAGACGGTGGAGATGCAGAACAGGTCGTACGCGTCGGTGAAAAACCCCATGCCGGCGATGACGATGGTCTTCATGTGGTACATCTGGGTGCGCGCCGAGTCCAGGGCCTCCAGCACCGCCAGGTTCGGCCCGCCCGTCGCCGCCTCCGCCGCCATCTCGCTGCAGCAAACGAGCCACTCGCCACCGGCAGCTAGGTGCTCGCGCCCTTCCGCGTTGATGTGCCAAGGCTGCGAGTGCAAGCCCGTGTTTATCACCCATTGGCTGCTTGCTCGCGCCTGACTCTTATAGCCGGCGCCGCGGGCGGACGGAACCGGGAACTCTTCGCAAGGTCGATGAACCAGAGAGGGCGTCGGCAACAAGGCGAGCGAACCCCGTCGCCACTCGCGCGGCGCTGTCTCGTTTTGGCTGGCAGTATATTCCGGCCGCGCACGAGGCGGCGTACATAACTACATATCCATTTTTGGGGGAATTGGCGGTTTTGTCTCCCGTGAGATCGGTCAGGCGGAGAGCGAGATCGCGCCGTGGTGTGATTGATCGGACAGCAGATACTAGATTTGGAGTCTTGGACCGAACGGACCTGCTAAACTTTGCCGTCGCGCGACGATTCGTGGAGGCTGCATCTGTGGAGCGCTTGTTTTGTTGCTTTGCTCCGGATCCCGTAGTCAACTAAGAAGCGATCGCGTCGTATTGGGCAGGATATTCGACGGAAAATCAGCAGGCTGCTGATTGGCGATAGATACCAGAGACGATTGCAACGTTGGCATGCTGGCAAAACCAACTATCAGAATCAAGGATCGCGGCGATTAGGATTAAGCACTGTCTTAATCTATCTGTCCATTAATAATAACAGTAGATTTTCAAACGCTGCTATTATTGAACGGAGGTAGTATTTACTATTGTCTTTTGCCAATATGCAATGCAGAAGAACATAAGGGTGATTTCTGCCGGTTGACATTGTGCACTGTTAACTGGAGTATTGCAAGAATTTTTCGTGCTAGAGGGATTCGGAAACCATTTTATCGCCAAAATGAAGTTTGTTTAAGAGAAGTTTAGCACCTTAGCAGCTCTGGAGAAACCGGTAAGAAGAGGCTTGAATTGCCAGTTCGTTAGGCCTACCCAGTACTGAACACGAACCAAAGTTACCAGCCAAATCGCCTCACCCGGCCCAGGACATACACGACTGCCAACGAGCCTGTTGGGCTTTAGCCAGCGGAAACAGGTCCAAACCAAACCCATGGTATTTGGAGGTCGGTTTTCAGATTTTCCTTCTGGTTCAAAATTCCCTTCTCGTTACAGAATCTCCGCGTTGGCTTCTCGAAGGAAACATTCTTTTGATGATGACGAAGGAAACCAACACAATGGGAATGGAGAAGATGAAGCAGCTTGTAACGACCGAGTTCTACTTACCTCGATCTTTCGTGACCTTATTGAGATTGACAAATACGACATCACAAACGATCAATCAAAAAACCATAACAGAAGCATTAAAAAAAACAAGAATATAAAAAAAACAAGAATATAAAATAGTAAGTCAAAGCAAATTTATTAGGATAAAATACTCCAAAAAAATCCATCGACACGTAAGCTAAAAATATCTCAGAACTGAAAAATCACTATCGAAAAATCTATAGAATGCAGCAACGAAAGCATCATCGTGGCAGCGGTAGCGAAACTTCTACACACAGACAAGCTTGAGCGTAGGAGCTGACTTCACAGTCTGTCGGAGACGTAGTCGAAGTCGAAGCTGTGAGTATTATCTGAAAATAACAAATTAAGAAACCGTGAGTATAAATACTCAGCAAACCACGTACTACCTATCAATAATGTATGCATGCAAATGGTTTCATCAATAATATATGCATGCAAATGGTTTCAAAGGTAAAGCCTGGCTCAACTGCTAAATGCAAGTTTAAAACATTTTATTTTCTTTTAAAGATACAAGAAAATTTTATTTTAAAACTGTCAAATTTTATTATCTTGCCCCGCAAGGATCTCCGTTATCTCAGACGGGAGTTCATTTTAAATGCCGGTGTAATCTCTACACCCGGCCACAGCTCAAAGTTCGGAGTCCAAAACATTTTGAAATAGAAGAGGAGTAAGAAAAACAAAACTGCTCAACGAGAAACATAACTTAAAAGGTGTCCTTAGGACGTGACAATGTGCACTGACTGTAACTCTGCAGAGTTTATACACCTATACTCACGAGAAGTGTCGTCGAGAACTGCAGTCGTAGTCTCAACGAACACACATGACCCATTCACAATCTTTAACTGGTGTTATTCGTCTTTTAGAATAGAGATCCCAAGTGCCTACGCAATCAGGTCCTGAAGTTGTGAAGAGCCTACCACTGATTAGGTGGGGTATCTCGATCTCATGTGTGGAGTCATAGCTCTGCACCACACTAACACGTCACCGCTAACCCACGAGAAAACAATCAGTCTCGGCAAGCTTCAAGATCAAGCCACTGCCCATACAGAGTAACGTGGTGTGCATGAGCGTACAAGGTTCGAAAGACTCGATCATTAATTACCGGGCAGACACTCACTCCAATTTCAACGCCAACAAATAACAAGTCTTCCTGTTGTACCCGTCACAGGTACGCCCACAGAGACTTCTCAAAAGTTCATCAGCTCCTCATACTTCATCATGCCCCGCTAAATAGTTACGTATAGTTATTTACAAAACTCACACATTTGAATCATATTTCAAAATTATTTAACACAAATTCTATTTCTATAGTGATAAGTATGAGATAAAAATTAATATGACTAAGCATGGTTAAGCATAAAAATAAAATAATTATTCTAAATCAATCTTAAGGCTCATATTTGTAGAACAATAAATAGACACGGTTTAAAAATATTGCTAGCATATTTTAAAACAGTTGATATCCAAATTAGAGTTGCAAACAAAACATGCAGTTCAAAATACTGGTTACAAAAGTGATAAAGAAACGTGGCTTACCTGGCAGCTCGAGATCATAGTCGGGATCCGAGTCGTCAAACTGAGCGGGCTCGCGGTACTCTTTTTCGGGACCACCAGCTAAACACAACACGAACAGAGGTGAGACTAGGTACGTGACAATTTAAATTCGATTAATTAAATTTAAATTTAAATTACTAGACTAAACTTGCTCAAAACGTTTTTCGAAAAATTCTACACGACGTTCTCGACGAGACAAATTTAACGGAATAATTTTGTGAATCTTTTGAGACTAAATAAAATTCCCCAAAAATCTTTAAAGATTTAAACTACGAGAAACTAGACTAACCGCAAATCGATTAGCAACCAACTAACTACTCTCACTAGCAACTAATTCCACAATCTAAAACACGGATTAGACTCTCACCACAGAAGAGAACAGTGGAATCGGTGCTGAACGGGCGGTTGACGCGTACTAGAGACGACGGGAATGGAGTGCAGTGACGCGCAGCAGGGCGACGCAGAACGGAATCGTGACGCGGAACTAAGGAAGCGGTGACGGCTATGGTTGACCGGGCGACGCGGAAGGCTGGATCGCGAGCGGTGCTGACGGAACGAGGACGGAAGCGGCGCGACGAGGATTGGCTCGGGGACGGCGACGGCCACGCGTGGAACGGGAGCGGACGACGCGACGGGTAACGTGACGCTGCGACAGGGACTGCGCGATGCGTGGAGGCGAGGAAGATCGACGCGGCGGCGCACGGGGTTGCGCCCGCTCGAGCCCGATCGCCTCTGCAGATGTTTGAAAAGGAGAAAAGAAGAGAATATTTGGGGGAAGAGATAAAGTCGAGGGAAAAGAGATAAAGAAGTGAAGGTATTTATATTAGAGAGAGGATTAATTTGAAGCTTAAGTAAGGAATTTTCAGCCCAACACAAGTCCACAGACCGAAATATTTCGACGCAGAAAAATATTAAATTTTTTTTTTTGAATCGCACGGAATAAATTTTGAGATAAATTTTTTTCTCGATTAATTTAAAAATTGTGAGATATTACACAGCTGCACTCAGATCGGACTAAAACAGACATCAGCGTTACAAGTGATAAACACCTCACGGAGGGTCCGTGATGGAAGCTCGAATCTGAAACAACCGACAGAAATTGCAGATGGACCTGACGGCGCCACCGAGGACAGTGTTCCGGGGCTCCCCCACACCGTACAGTGCCCCGCGTGCACGGTACACAATCACGTGTTGCGAACGCTCGATTTAGATGGGCAATTGGGCACCGATCGCCGGACACCAAAAGGGTTAGTGGCGGCGCTGCAAAGCAACATGTCGAACCGTACGACTGCTGCTCCGCGGACGGACCGCGGCCATTCATCATGGAGGAGCCCGCGGAGCATCGTGATCGAAGGACTCACTGCTGATGACCGGGGACGAAGCAGCCCGCAATCAACAAACCTCCGTGTCAAACCGTGTCAGCTCTTCGTTCGCACCGAGGCGGCCCCCCTCTGACTGCTGGGCTGGGAGCCCATGTACGGGCTCACCATCTTCCGGTCCATCCACCACGGCGCGCAGGCCTTTTCCACCGCCATGGGGTCCTCACTCCTCAGCGGCGCCGCGCGGAGCCATTCCTTATCCTTGCGTTGTCTTTCCCCGTGTGGTCACCGGCGTACGTGTTCCCGTTTCGGGAAGCGACCGTGGTCGTGGGCCTTCGAGGACGACACACCGCCTCGGTCAGTCAGGCGACGACACAGCAGCAAGCGGACCACCACCGCCGCCGCTGCGCCTCGTCCGTGTGCATTCACTCGGGCCCTCCCCTCACGTCGCCCCACCGATCCGCGCCGCGACGGCGTTTTCTTCTACCACTGTCGCGGTCAGTCGCAGCCTCACAGGACTCACGCCGCGCACGGGGACGGAGACGAACCCGGGACAGAACTCAACGTGCCGGCACAGCGCGCGGAGGAAATGCGCCCCCTCCCGGACACCGCAACGGCACATGTCTTCGCCGCGCGGGCCCGTTCGCCGTTCTGTTGTCGTCGGGGTAGTAGTTGTGGGCAGATGATCGCGTCACCCATGGCGTCTCCTGGGCCGAGCGGACCCGGCCGCGGCTACCGGAACCAGCTAAGCGCTTCGACGCAACAAAATCATGGTTATTCCATTTCGACCACGGAGCATCTGGACCACGCCGCGCCGCCGCCCCATGGAAAGGTTTCGGCACGGTGCACGCCTGATTGTTTGGCAACGAGACGTAAATGTTATGGACTTGTGGGATACGAAGGCGGGCGGAGTAGTAGTACAAGTAGAGGTAGAACTACTTTCTATAACCACTACAAATTGGACGGTCACAGTACAAACAAACTTAGCACACCAAAAACTCATACGTACTCCACTCGGCATGTTACAATTCCTCATCGACTCACTCGACAAAAGCACGGCACGGAAGGCGGACAACTAGACAGACGCAGCTCGACACGACACAGCACTCTCAACATCCAAAAAAAAAGGAGATCCCGAAGGGGTCAACGTCCCGCTCAGAAAATCGCGGGAAGCGGGTTGAGCGGGAAGAGGTCGCGCAGGTCCTGGAAGTAATCGTTCTCCTGGTGCACCGAAGGCGCGGGCCAGGACGCGTCCCCGGACGACGCGCTGGTGGTTGCTGCCGCGACATCCCACGCCGTCTCGGGCGACGACGGCTCGGCGTAGAGGAACCCGGCCGCGTCGGGCTCGAAGTCCCAGAACCCGCTGCTGCTGGCGTAGACCGGCGCGTCCTCGAACGGCACGAACTCGCCGAGCTCCTCGAGCGCGGCGAGGCTGCACTCGGCGGCCGGCTCGCCCGTGGCCGCGTCGGACTCGTCCTTGTCCTCCGCGAGCGAGGAGAGGGACGGCACCTTGCGCAGCACGGACGTCGGCGACGACACCGCCGGCAAGGACTCCGTGCCGGACTCGTACCCCGCGGGGACCTGGTCCTGGTGCCCGCCTCCGGACCCGCCGGAGTCAGCCGCGGCCGCGGAGGAGAAGTTGGTGGTGGCGTTGGGCCCGCGGAGCTGGATTGCCGCGCTGTCGTACACCCACGCGGCCTCCTCGGCGGTGTCGAAGGTGCCGAGCCACACGCGCACGCCGCGCCACGGGTCTCGGATCTCCGCCGCGTACTTGCCCCACGGACGCCGTCTGACGCCGCGGAACTTGGTGCCCGGCGCGACCGAGCCGGCACCCTTGCTGCCCAGCCTCCTCCGCGCACCACCACTGCAGCCACCGAGACCACCGGCAGCGGGCCTCCTCCCGCGCTCGCCGTCACCGGCGCTGCTCTGCTCCAGCATACCAGCAGCTGCTGCTGCCGCCGCCGCCGCCGCCTCGACCGGCGGCAGCTCTCGCACCAACCTTCCGACCTTCCGGGCGCCGTACGCGTCCTCCTCGCCGGACGAGTCCGTCACGTCCGGGTCGTCCCAGAAGATCCGCACCGTGCGCGACCGCGACATAGCGAGCACAAGCAAGGACGTAATCGAACTGAAATGACAAAAGAAACCCGACGAGCAGCTGCAACCCTGACACCAGGAGGAAAGAAATTGCAGCCTAGCAGCGCGTACGGGTGGATTCCCTCCGTCCTGCTCTGCGGATCGGCAGGGGAATAAAGACCAAAGGACGGGAGGAGGGAGGCGAGGGGAGCAGGGCTGCAGGCGAGCGCGGCAGGGGAACGGAGGAGTGGTCGCAGTAAAGACGACCTGTTTACCTTCTTTAAAAAGGAGAACAGAAATGCAGCGGGACTGCGGGAGCAGGAGGAGAAGAGCAGCAGCGATACGAACGGGAGGCAGTAATGCCGCGCCCGTCCTCTCCTCTGCCTCGTTCGTACCGACGCAGCGACGGCAGGAGCAGCAGCAGCAGCCGCGGCGGCCCCGCCGGCCGGGACCTTAACGGTTTTCGAGCTTTGTGAAAAACACGACTCGCTCCTCGGCGAGAGGTGGCGCCTCGAGCAGTACTTGGAGTTGGAGCGGTACCAGGAAGAATCAGATCGGAAGGGAATGAAACGAAGGGAGCGCGAAGTACAAGGACGGAACCACCGAAGCGAGGTGGCAGCAGCTGTGTGGCGTGGAGAAAGACGAGGAGGAGACCTTGAGAACGGAGAACGGAGGGCAGGCGGGCGGCGACGTGTGGTGTGGACGCAGGTGACTGATGGGCGACGGGCTCGATGGGATGATTCTGGGGGTTTGGGTAGGTTTTTTGGGGCGAGCGGAAGACGAGGGGGGGGGGGGGGGGGGGAGTTGTTCCCGCTGTCCACTCGTCTTATAGGATCCCCGACCCGACAGCCTCTGTTGACGCCCACGCCCAATTCCACGGTGACCGCGCGCGGTAGTTTTGTTTAACCACTGCGGGCTCTGGCCGCGTCCGTAATTAAGACGCCGGATTAACCCTTCCTCCAACCGCATTTACTTCCGGCGCCTGGGTTTACGGGCTGGGTTCCGTTTCAAAGGTTGCTGTTGTACTCACTCGCCGGAGCGGGGGGCGTAAACTCCACCAGCCTGCCGTGCCCTGCGGGGTATGCAGACCGGGGGCGCGTTTGGCTGGCACAGTATCCGCGCGCGAGCAGGAGTCAGGGCAAGTGGCGGCGCTTATGGACGGGCGGGCATGGGTGAGCGAGCTCCCCGCGCGAACCTTTTGACTAGTAGCACAGTCTGAAGATTTTGCATGCGCGCAGCGCCGAGCGCGCTCGGATTGCGCACCGCGCCTTTGTCAGTTTCGGCTCGCGCGATTGTTATCTGAAGTAATCGCATCACGTAGATCTAGTTGTATTGCTATACCTCTTCACCTCATCGGCCGCTTAACTGCGGCGTAGTGCCACCTAATTGATGGCGCGGTTCGTTCCCTCCGGCCATGGACGACGCTCCATGCGTGGGGAAAGGATGGCCGCTGCCCGTCCATCCGCTTCAGTAATGGCGTGGCGCGGACGCCCGTCCGTGTGACCATCCAGAGCCAAAGTTTACAAAAACCGCTCAAATCGATCGATTTTCGCGGTTTTCAGTAAAACCGGTTCAAGTTTTATCGGACAATCAATTTTTATTTTAAAAATTTGAAAAAAAAATCAAAATATCGAAAAAAATCGATCGGCTAACGAGTAAAACCGAAAATTTGAAACCGTAAAAACCGGCCGACCGCTCGGCTAATTGGTAAAACCGAACGATTTACTGTAGTAATTTATTCAAATTTTGAATTTTTGATTTTAAACAGTTTTCAACCGATTTTTTTTAGTTTTTATTAAATCGATACCAACCAAAAATTGGTTTAAACAAAATATTAAACCCTCTCCAAGAGCCCCCGAACAGCAGACAGCGCCACCCCGTCGGCGTCGCGATATTTTGGCCGCCGCGCCCTGACAGGCGGGGTCCCAACCGTTGGGCAGGGGGGCGCAGGAGCCAATCGTGACGTGACGCGTGGTGCCCCCCCGGGCGGCCATCGGGGCGCGGGAGGAGGGAGGTGGGGCGGCACGTGACGGCGGTCGGTCCGGGGCGAACGGGCGGAGGGAAGAAGTGCTCCTCCGCCGAGCCGGCCGGTCAAAGCGTCGGGCGGAGCACCGGCGTCAGAGCGCCTCTGACCCGGAGCCATTTTAAACTAACAGCCCCCCATCACTCCAGCGCGAACCTGCGTGCGTAGCGCTTGGACGGGTCCGGTTGATATCTCCCCGCGTTGGTTGGGGGCAACCGGCCGGGGCGTACGACGACCGACGACGTGCTCCTGTCTCTATTAGGACTACGACATCCCGCGACTCAAAACCGTTGGTCTTTGTGACGGAAAAACTGATCCAGCAAAATGCCATTGCAACATCTTCTCTTGAGAACGGTGATGTGTGAGGTGTACTAGCTCGTGTCACCTCGTCACGTATTCTCGTACCGCATGCATCCTTGCACGATTGCGTCCTGCGGGCACGGTCAGGTCCCCGTAGCGACTTGGCAACAATCTGTGAGTTCCGTTCTACTACTTCGAGGCAAACAAACGAGGATGAAGAAAGAAAACAGTACTACTCCTAGAAAACTATGGCGCTACCGTCCAACAAAATCTAATAATCATATCTCGAATCTCAATAGATTTGGGATCTAAAAATGGTCCTATACTCCATAACTGTTGTATGTAAGCCGTCCGTCTTACAACCTGGAGTACCATAGCGTGTTTGATGAGCTTTTTTATGTCATAGCCAACATAGAGAAGAATGATCATTTCTTCATTTCTTTATAGCTGTGCTAAGATATATACTCCCACGCTATAATCCATTGTGGATTAAATAATTTTTCCCACATCCTATGTTTTTTTATATGTTTTTTATCTAGACGATATGTGAAATTCCTCTTTCCCACATCCTATGCAGCTTAACCTTTTCGTCTGGGTTTTGAGCCCTCAAGTGCAAGCATGAGATGGCTCAAAATGGGGTTTGAATTTCAAAAACCCACAGTCAAAGCGCCAACCAACGGCCAGGACCGGGTCACGCCGCGATATATTTGGCGCGCACACGGGACACCCACGCTATCGATCTCTGGTCGCTTTTCTTGCCTTGAATATTCGGCCGAAGGCCCCTTTGAATTCAAGCGAGCGTGCGCTGCCGATACGCCCACACATGCATGCTTACATGGATGCGGTGCGGTGCTTTAGCCTTTAAGCGCCTAGGAGTAGAATCCACTGGGTTTTTTAATCGGAGGATGCTGCCGAGTGCCGAGCCATTTTACAACTCCATCTTCTTGTACGCATCTGGAGTGACTCCGCGTCGACACTACTGCTGGTGGCCGGAATCCGCAGCCGGTGCCGGCATTGCTGTACTACTGTAGAAGACAAAAGAAATTGCTCAAGGATAATGGAAAAAGTTCAGCAGGCAAGCGGAACTGCGGAAGCAACACAGAAATACTCCCAAAATTGTATCAGGTATCCCTGCATATGGCGCACACGAGGTGGCGGTCGGCCGGGGCGGTGATCCGCGCACAGTAACTTGTGATTTTTTTGTTCGCCGCCACCACTACCGGCCGGCCGGCTCTTCCTGCCATCCGCGGGACGGCGATGGCACGGCACCGCGGTGAATTTTGCCTGCACGTGAGCACCCGGTGTGCGCGCGTCGCGGCAGATCTCTCGCGCGGTGCCCGTCTACGCCATACACGTGTGCTGGGTCGGGGGACGCATCTGAGGACAGAAAATTTTGCCGGTTCGGGCACGACGCGGTCCTGCACGCGCCCTCGCTCTCACATGCCGAGCAACCAGCAGCCAGGGGCTTCGCTCGTCGTCCACGAGCATGTACAGTAGGAGTGTAAAGCTTACTGCTTCTATGCATAACAAAGATGTGCCGTACCGTCCCCTTTTCCTATCTTTAGGTTCGAGTACTGTATTGCACTCCTAGACTACCTTATCTTCGCACGTACTACTACAGTATGTTCTACACGCTCCTGCTCGCTTGAGTAGCTTTTCGTGCCACAACATGTTCTGCTTTTGCACGGGAACTCAGAGAGAGCACAATCATCAGAGACCAAGTGAAGTATGCTTACCACGGAAGCAAATATACAACTGACAGTAAAATAGAGTAAATTTAATATGCTCTGGATCCATAAGACTGAATCTCTTTTGCTGCTGCGACTGGTAGCCACGACGTTCCCTTTTTCTCTTTATGTGATTTTGATCTACGAGTAATCGAATGGCTTTGGATTATGCATTGGAAGGGTTATTGTTGGTTTAAATCCATGTTTCGTCTCTCCACATGTCATGTTCAACCGCCAAATCTATAGTATACTCTACTCATGTGTTGATTTGTAGACATACGCTCTTGTTTATTGTTTCCAGGTGCGTATACGGCCTCTCATTTGGCAACCGTACTTGTAGGATCCCTAGCTACCTAGAACCTAGATGTGTGTTTTCTGAAGCTGCCTAGGATGGTCAAGGTGATGGACTGGTGGACAGGAAGACTAGGAAGAAGGGCATTGTCCCTATGCGTGATGTTCTGGGCTGATTGATGATGATGGCGATGAGTGGCGATTAGGGCTCCACCTCCTACCACGCGTGGCGCAAGCAGCCGGCTGCCAGCCATTTGTTTACTCCGTGCCATGTTATGCGTCGCACTCCTAAGCTCCAATGAAACTTTGGCGCACTACTGATATGCCTTGCTGACAAGGGAGCCTTGTGCTGCTTCAGAAAAGGCCAGACCCGCTTGCCATTGCAAATCACAAGCGGGACGTACGAAACGGCTCTGTACAAATGGAGTTTGAACTGTGGTATGCTGCTTTTCCAAATCGGGCTTTTTCAAATTTATTTTGACGTTTGGAAATGGGGACAAGCCGTATGGGTGGCACTGCTCGTCCGTACAGCACCCGGCTTTAACAAATCGCGTGCTGCCGCCTGCCTCAGTGCCTCCTCCTCGGTCCTTGCCCTGCTCATGCTGCAGCTTGCCCATTCGCGAAATGCAGCATGCAGGAGCAGCAGGCTGCTTTCCATCCATGCTTGGACGCGCGCACTATAGTTTACCGCGTGCTGGATCTCGACGACGGCCGCGGATCTTGAAAGTTTAAGCTTTCAATTTGGGTGTTGTGTGCTCGGTACAGTGAATTGAATGGTGGAGTACGGTCTCCTTCTTCAGCCTTCAATTTTGTTGTACCTGTAGTACACAGAACAATTTGCTACACCATCTTAAACGAAACACTCGTAGAGATGAGGTCTCCTAATTTCATGCAGTGGGCTACACCTTGGTTGATATGTGGGCTTTATATGCTAGCTAGCCCACATGTCAGAAATGGTGCAGTTGATTTGGAGCAGTCAAAACTTTTCAAAAACAACATACTAGTACTCCTAGCTACTATTTTTCATCAATATTTGCGATCATGTCGATTTCCATCGCCAAAATACATGTGGTCGGAATAGGTCAGTGTCTGGGCAAGAATTCACTAGGAAGTCGTGTCCATGCACAGTGAAGCTAAAATCAGAGCAAAGGCGGTGCATGCATTGAAAT
The DNA here is from genome assembly GCA_001602295.1 of Zoysia matrella. Classification (NCBI taxonomy): domain Eukaryota; kingdom Viridiplantae; phylum Streptophyta; class Magnoliopsida; order Poales; family Poaceae; genus Zoysia; species Zoysia matrella. The sequence goes on along the minus strand of BCLG01002802.1, from coordinate 37,613 downwards.
TAGTATGTCTCAAAAGATACATGTGTGGTTAAAATTAGGTTTATTAGTGTTAAAATCATGATTTACCCGGGTGTCCATGTGCTATGGAAGCTACACCTAGCTTTGCTAGTGTCCATGCAGGAGTATAGAGATTGTTAAAGAATATTTTAAGAGCGATCAATTAGTAATATACTGTAATTAGTGAAGTATTCAGAACACTTAGTGAAATGTTCACAACACTTAGAATGGGTGCCTCTTCCAACATGCACCTTTGTACTTAGTATAAATTATACCCCTATTCAATGCAATGGATCATTCACTCATTCCATAACTTTTCACCCGCAACACGTTATTAGCACTGTCTTCGAACACCACCGAAAACCATCGAAGGCCTGCATTCGAACTTTGGTAAGCATGGATGGAAACTCACCGTACATAGTGTTCATCCTTCCTGTTCGTGCAGTTCTCCGTCACATCCATCGCCAGCACCTTCCTGTTCGTTGAGGCTTCCACCACCGTCGCCAGCACCCTCCTGTTAGTGGAGGTTTCCACCACCGTCACCGTGCTCCAGTCCGTCGAGGCTTCCGCCACCAGCAGACCTGGTCGTCGTGTTCACCATGGCCGCCGTCACCATGTTCACCCTGGACGCCCGAAGCGTCCCTGGATGCCGGAGCACATACCCAGCAAAAGCGTGCACACAAATATTGTTGCTGGGACATTGGAAGACCCCAACTCAATAATTTTGAGAAATAATAAAGAGTTAGAAGGGGTAAAAGAAATTTCCACTAATTATATTGATTCTGGAGAATCATTTAATAGAAAGACTACAATTGTCGACATTAATTTTTCTTCCAAAATTGCAAGTGACCTTCAACATGATCCAGAACCTAAAACCATGGCAGAGTGCTTCAAGCGCTCGGGCTGGAACAAATTGAAGGAAGCAATTGAGATACAATTGCACTCGCTTAAGAAAAGAGAGGTATTTACCGCAGTAATACCTACTCCTCAAAATGTCTATCCTATGGGATATAAATGGGTTTTTGTTCGTAAAAGAAATGAAAACAACGAGGTGGTGAGATATAAAGCGAGGCTTGTAGCACAAGGGTTTACGCAGAGACCCGACATCGATTACGATGAAACATATTCTCCAGTTATGAGTGGTATAACATTTCGATACTTAATATCATTGGCAGTACAAAAAGGTCAATCCATGCATCTCATGGATGTAGTGACAGCATATTTATATGGGTCACTAGATTCGAAAATCTATATGAAAGTTCCTAAAGGGCTTAAAATTCTGAATAAGAATCACAATCACAACATGTATTGTGTAAAAATTAAGAAGTCACTTTATGGCTTAAAACAGTCAGGTAGGATGTGGTACAACCGACTAAAAGAATTTCTATTACAAAAGGGATATTCTAATAATGATGATTGCCCATGTGTTTTCGTTAAAAAATCTTTAACTAGATTTTGCATCATCTCAGTGTACGTAGATGATTTAAACATCATTGGAAATACACGTGACATTGATGAAGCACACAATCATCAAAGACGGAATTTGAGATGAAAGATTTGGGTCAAACCAAATTTTGCTTAGGTCTTCAACTTGTGCATCTTAAGACAGGAATACTAATCCTTCAAACTTCATATATCCAGTTAATTTAGGAGAAATTTAATATGGATAAATCCTATCTCTCCAAAACTCCAATGGTTGTTCGATCTCTTGACATGAATAAAGATCAGTTCAGACCTAGAGACGAAAATGAAGAATTATTGGGATCAGAGGTTCCATATCTACGTGCTATTGAAGCGCTAATGTATATTGCAAATAGCACCAGGCCTGATATAGCTTTTGCAGTAAGTTTACTAGCTAGAGATAGCGCAGCTCCATCTGAACGTCATTGGACGGGAGTTAAAAATATCTTTCGATATCTCCAAGGCACAAAAGATCTTGGTTTATTCTATAAATTTAGCCAAGAAATGACCATAATTGGATATACTGATGATGCTGGCTATTTGTATTCTTACATGGTGGAACAAATATATCATGGAAGTCATCAAAACAAACTCTTGTAGCTACATCTACAAATCATTCTGAAATAATTGCATTATATGAAGCTTCACGTGAGTGTGCTTGGCTTCGCAGAATGATAAACCATATACAACAATCTTGTGGTATTGGTCCTATCAAAGAAGCAACAATTATCTATGAAGATAATGCAGCTTGTATTACACAAATGAATACTGGTTATATAAAGAGTAACATGACAAAGCATATTACTCCGAAACTATTTTACCCTCATGAATTACAAAAGAACGGTGAAATAGAAATATTGCAAACAAAGTCTCGTGATAATGTTGCAAATTTATTTACAAAATCTCTACCGACATTATTATTCCGGAAATACGTTCATGGAATAGGTATGAGAAGACTTAAAGACTTACAATAATCAGGGGGAGTAAATCCCCAAATATAACCTATCAATAATATGATTATCATATTGCACTCTTTTCCTATTGAGTTTTCCAATAAAGGTTTTATCTCATATATAGGTTTCTAATGAGGCAATATAGAACAATACAAGCATTCATATATGTCATATATTTTCTCCTTATAATTTTTCCTATATGGTTTAAAGGAGTTTTTCATGGCATATTATTATTTCTCTCTATTTTCACTTACGGGGTTTTTAAGAGAGTTTTAAAACATATATTCTCCTTAATTTTGCCAATCGGGTTTTGGGGGAGATATTAACTAAATAATCATTATAAGTTTTTCCTTTCAGGTTTTCTTATAAGAATGCATCCACATAATTGATCAAGAGGGAGTGTTAAAGAATATTTCAAGAGTGATCAATTAGTAATATACTGTAATTAGTGAAGTATTCATAACACTTAGTGAAATGTTTAGAACACTTAGAATGGGTGCCTCTTCCAACGGGCACCTTTGTACTTAGTATAAATTATACCCCTCTTCAATGCAGTGGATCATTCACTCATTCCATAACTTTTCACCCACTACAGAGATGTCGTCGCATTGTTAGGCCTCCTTTGAAATACAGGATTTTCACAGTAATCTCACAAGAATTTTACAGGAATCAGTTTAATTTCACAGAAAAAACGTAGGAATCAGAAAAAATTTCTTTGTTCCAAAAGGGGCCTTACAGTGGAAAATCAAAATAATATCTTATCAAAAAGTTAATATAATTTCTAAAATCACATTTAAATGTAAACTGAGGACATATATGACAAACAAGGTTAAGGTCTCTTTGGATGGCTACCAAAGTTTGCCATACCAAAAGTTCGGTGAAGAAATTTGACACAACAACTTTAGCAACTTTTTGAAAAATGAATTGGCAGGCTATTTAAATGATTATAATTACGGAAGTTGATGCAGCATGTCAAAATTTTATCGTGGCAAATTATAATCACCATCTAAACAGTCCCTACCCTGGATATGGTGCCACAACCCACAACACAATTGAGCGGTTCGATGAAAACTGACAAGCTACTCCTGTTTTTCGGCCGTTGGATTGGAGTAGGTTTGGCCAAGCTCCGCCTGCCTCTGTTTGCCTGTGTCTTGCCTCGCAAGGCGGTGGTGGGCGGCATTCGTGGACCGCTGCTGGCCGGGACGGTGCAGCTTTTCATGCATGACGTGCGCGCCCTCCCGCCCCTGGTGGCCCGTGAGTACTTTCCGTTATCTCGGTCCGGACCACGAACCACTGGGGACTTGACTGTCCGCTGCTGCTGCTGCTTGGAAAAGAACTGCGCCGCGCCGCTCGCGCGCGCGCGCTGGTCCAGCGTGCACGGGCGCGCGCGGCCAGGACAGCGGCTGGCAGCAGATAGCATCGGGACTCGTACCCGTAAGGCCGTACTTCGGTGATTCATCCGTTTTAAAATATAAATATAAATATTTTTTGTTTTGATCAAATTTAAATTTTATTGACTTTAATTAATAATATTTAAAAATTTAAGTAATTTATAATATAAATAGTTACATATTATAAAAATTTATTTATAACATAATTTATAAATAATAAAATATTATTAATAGTCAAAGTTAAAAAAAATTAGCAAAATCTAAAAATTGGAAAGGTAAGTACAAAGGCAAAGAAATGGCCGAATCGTGCAGCATGGCAGGTGCTGGCGGAAGTAAATGGCCGGACGAGCAGAGCAGAGCACGCGCGAGGGCTCGAGGCACGAGAACGAGATCAGACCACCACCGCGCACCACGGACTCTGCCGAGCAGTATGGGCGCGCGCGTCGTCGCGAGGTTTTTACGGGGCGGTGCGCCCCAACGGGTCAGCGGTGGGGGTGGTCGTCGTGTTCCGCTCGTTCCGTGTCTCGCCTTCTCCGCGTTCGTTCTCTCGGGGGACACGCGCTGCGTTCCGGGATAGCCGTTTCCTGCTCCAGACCACCACCACCACCGGTGTCTGGCTGCCGGCAATTTTCTTCACCCTTTTTGGGATCGCCAACGCATTACTGTGGCGGTGAAGCGCGAGTTCCCAGCCGCGCGTATCGTGGATGCCTGTCCAGCCTGCGGGTGATCGTACATGCATGGCGCACATCTCGCTGCCCACCGAAGAGTGCGCAGCTTCATCCAATTCCAACCTGACTCCGGTGCCGTTTGAATCATTAATCATTTTGAGAATTTAGATAAAAAATTTTTTAATAGAATCTGAATTCTAAAATTTTAGAATTTATAATCATAAAATCCGAATTCGGACGGAGCCTCCTGCCTGAATGTCAAAGAAAGTCTTGACTCCGATGCCGTTTGAATCCTTAAGCATTTTGAAAATTCAGATAATTTTATAATAAAATTTAAATTCTAAAATTTTAAAATTTATAATCATAAAATCCGAATTCAAACGAGCCCTCCTGCCCGAATGTCAAAAAAAGGCCAGCCGGACAGAACACTGCAGCCCCGCCCCGGCCAGCGGCACCGCCGGATCCCCACGCCTGCCGCCGCGGGGTCCGGTTCACCGAACCCGCCCACGCGCTGGATCGCCGTCGGCCGGGCCGCGTGCGTACCTACGGCCCCCAAACGGCACCACCGGTAGTGAAAGCTGCGGAGCGGAGGACGGCCACGTGAGCGCCGCATGATTACCGGCTCGGCCTCGGCGCGGGTCACCTTCCTGGGACGCCGTAACCACCAACAGGGTCCGTGCGGCTGGTATTATTGCCCCCGGCACGGCCATACCCCGCAAGGCTGCAGCCAGATGCATGCAGGTGCAGCTCTCCATGACTCACTACTACCGCCATCGGCCATGGCTGTCCCTCTTCCTTTCCTTTCTCGCTCTCACAGCGGCCAAAAGCTGGGCAGCGGTAGGGCTTGTGTGGTCGGCCGCCTTTTCACGACTAGTACGGTTTTACGTCCATACCTGATGTAATTGTAATGCCTTCCATCCCATCCGGAATGGTGATGAGTGATCGACTGAAACTGAACTGGTGCAAGCCGGCTGGCTGCACTCACAGGGCAGGATTCAGGAACAAGAGTCGGTCACAACTGGTGGGTCGCACGCTTGGTCCGCTAGGCTAGAGGACGACCTTTGGTGAAACGGAAGGGGAAAGGCTTGATATGGCAACTAGTCTGATTGAACACATTTGGCAATTCAGATGAACTGACTGGATGGATCAGCTCGGATTCAACAGCTGTACTGGTGGTAAGCAGTAGCAGTAAAAGTAAAGTCGCGGCAGCTTGCAAAGCTCTCAGAAATCGGAATGGGAGAAGGCGGGCAGAAATTCGCCGCTTTTTTCTTCTTTCCTTGCATCTTTGAACTGTTCGGTCAAGGGGAGTACTACTACAGTACTATACTGGAGCAAAACAGTACTGCACCGTGCACGCGCTGCTGACGGGACGATTAGATCATTAGAGTCGGTACGTGGTACAGTGAAAACGCATGGGTACCGCGTGCTCGCCCAGGCCAGAGGACAACGAGCATCTATTCTCCCGGTATCTACAGCACTTGCTTCAAAATTCTGATAACTCACCTAACTCTTCGCTTTCCGCATCTCATCACAGCTCAGCTTTTGAAGCTTTGAGCGTCGCGGGCGCCGTTCCTCCTGCAGCTTGTCCAGATGAACCAGGAGGAAGTGAAACACGGCCCGACGTCATCTTGCTACAGACATCGCGGCCTGTCAAACGGCCCATGTGCACGACAGGCCTGCCAATAGATCAGCCTGCTTCTGAATCGAACTAGGGCTTCAAAATTTACAAGCACCAGTCTGACATAACAGAAGAGTCAGCACACTAATACAGGTCACGTCCAGCAACACAACGCACTGCCCAGAGCAACTCCAAGGACCGGAGATCCCGTTCTCTACATGGCGTACCTTTGGGTCCAGGTTCTCGCGGTGTTCTCGTACTTGCGGCGGTCCGTCTTGTACATGTGCGCAATCTCAGGAACCAGAGGGTCGTCGGGGTTTGGATCAGTCAGCAGGGAGCAGATGGACAGCAGCACCTGGATGCAAACAGAAAACAGAGGTATGGGTGCCGGGTGCGAAGAAAATGCCCATGAAAATAGCAGTACAGTAGTACTACATGAGGATGCCAACCTTGGAAATCGTTAAGGCAGGACTCCACTGGTCCTTCAAGATGTCAAGGCAGATGTTCCCATTGCTGTTGATATTTGGATGGAACACCTTGGTGCGGAATGCCACCTGCGTGTTGCTCATTATTTATGTTAAATACTTTAAGAAACTATTGGCGGTTTTTTATTGTAAAAGTATGAGTATTCAATGTACCAAATGATTTCTCAAACTTCAAAGTTTTCTTGTAAACAACATCGATTATTCCTTCAGTAGATGAACAATCTAACGATTTACAAGGGCACAGAAAAATAGGCAAAAGCATAACTGATTACTTATACGAAAGAAAGTGGGACACGGTAAACTTAAAAAGAGAAAGATGGAAATAACTCAAAACTAAGCATCAACAGTGCATCTGTCCTTATGGAACATGGTTATTGGTTACAACATGATAATTTCATAGTAAATCTCGCCATGACTTACAAAAAAATGTCAAATCTCTTGACCATTTCACTAAGAATGGTTTTGGTTCTTGGAGTTCAGGTTCCTAGAATGTGAAGTGAAGCATATGCATATTTTTCAAAAATAGGGTAGGCTGGTGCACGTAGCTCCTGCATTTTTGTAGGGTCCGGAAATGTTCTGACCACTTTGGGTATTTTGTATGTAGCATTTCCCTACATTTTTATAAGAGGTTGTTTTCAAAACTAGAACCCGCGACCTATAGTGACAAGCAGCAGCTCTACCGTTGTGCCAATGCTCCCCTTCATGCATATGTTTTTTTTTTCAACAATAAGGAAAAAACAGAGAAATAAGAACTGATACATCATTGCTACGATCATGAAACCGTAATACCTTTGGCGGTTTAAAAGGATAGTCCGGTGGGAAGTGGATTGTAACCAAGAAAACTCCACCAGCATATGGGCTATCAGATGGGCCCATTATTGTTGCCTGCCAATGGAACATGTCTTCACCCACAGGACCTGTCAAACAAGAGCATATTGTCATCTTTTTTACCAACAAGGCATTTGATTTGCAGGGTCAGAGCTTCCCTAAGGCAGTAGGTTCCAAACCATTGCCATCGTTATATAGAGAAATCATTACGCGTCTGTCAGATTTTTCATCTAAATGTTAAATTATCCTCCAATTTTGCTATATAAGTACGTAAAAAACATAATTCAAGTTTATGCTCTTTCACAAACAATATAATCTGTGAGCAAAAAGACTAGAGTCACGCAAATATTTGAGGGGAAACCAAACTTGCAAGAAGAGTAAAAAAGAATAAAACCAGGTTGAACCAAATAGCGCTGAAAAAGAATGATGGATTGGTACTTGTTCGTACTTGTTCTACTATCCCTTAATCTTACTCTACTCCAGAAAATATTTCTTTGCAGACCAGAGCCGTTGCAAAGATAATGTCATGATCTAGCACATCCTTCCTTCCTCTAGAGCTTGACCGACCAAAGGCTTGTTGATCAGGTCAGTTTTACAAGAAGGCTAATCCGGTTGTACTGGGGAAGCAAATTATGCGTACAAGAAGTCATTCAGAAGCATGTGAACGAAACTAACTGCACAAGGGTATGGCCAAAACTGCAAAAACTACACATAAGCAAGCACCTGCACTGCATGAAGTTGGAGGGTCCTTCTGCAGATCCTTTAGCTCCTTCTGAATCCTCTTTGACGCCATCTCTCTTTTCTAGGCTTCCTATTTCCAGCAAATAAGTTGAAATGAACTAACAATCCGGCGCCATCAACAGAATAAGGCTTACAGCACATATTACAGAGGACATGCTATGGCAAAAAAAAGAGAGAAGAAAACCTGTCAGATTAAGGAACTGCTCCACCTCCTTCCTTCAGACCTCCAGACTCCACCTCCACCCCTCAAGGATCAATAATGGAAGCTGAAACTAGGGGGAAGGAACCGAGACAAGGGCAGACATGTAAATGGTTCGCGTGTTGGCTTTATTTATTCAGTGATGCCATAACTGACCAACAAGGGCAGACAAATGAAAGCGGACAGCATCAATTCAAATGTCAATTTCCATCCACTACACCAGTGGCTGCTGATAACCGCAGAAATAAATTTAAAATTAGCGGATGGGACGCAGATATTTGAGGTGACATGTGAGGTGGGCATGATGAAGACTGAAATCCAGTGTTGATGCGCCCGCGGATTCCTCCGATGGGGACCGGTTTCTGGTCGATTTTTTGCGGTCTACCCGTCAGTGGCGGGACCAGAGAATCAAGTTCTTGCGTGAGAAATTCATGAAGCGGATCCCAGTTTCTGCTTGGAAGTCTAGCCAGCGGCTTCGTTGAAAGGTAGGAGTAAAGAACTCGATTTTCCTTCGTGAACTGATTGCTTGAGAGCTCGGCTCCTGGAAGATTCTCGAGTTCTGGTGACTACCAACAGTTCACACCAATGCGCAGCACAGCTACATAGTGAAAGCAACGAAATGCATCTTTAAAGAAGCTGTCGTAAAAAAATAAAACTGCAACAGACTGCGTCGAATGCAGAAAAAAGTTACGAAGAATATGCCCTTCGTGTAAATAGAGAATTTCCCCCAAGGTATTTGAATGCTTGCAATAACTTTCAGGAACCGAAGCCATTTCACAAAATAAATATGATTAACTCTCTGAGCTTGCTCCAAAAAATCATGAACTGAAACCATTTCATAGCCCGTTTCTTAACTGCTGTCGCCATTGCATAGAATCAGGGGGCATAAGACGCAAGAGTAGTTCAACTCTATTAATGGACAATGTATGTTCATTTTTGACACAATAACAGCTCAGGCGGAGATGAATACGGCATTTAACAAACCACAGCAGTGAAAAGGATGCAGATAATTCTGCCATGGAAGGTTGAGATTAACATACTGCTATACACGGCCAGTGTCATGTTCAAAAGGCGCTGACCAAGATTCTGTCATATTGAGGACCGCAAAACATTAGACAGAAAATTTCACGCCTTCATCATCAGCGGAAGTGCCTTTGAAAATAGCCGCTTTGCCCTTTTGTTCCAACAGCCGCAGAGCCCGCATGAGAACACCACGATCAATTCCTTCAAGTTCTGAGACAAGAACAAAATAGTAAAAATAAATTGAATAAGGCAGAACACATTTGAAAGTGATTCTCTTATGAGATGCTTGTATTGTATTACTGAAGCAACTAAGTTGGCTCAATTAGTTAGGGGGTAGATGTGTGGATATGCACTCTTTACCAGCCACAGTTGAGTCCCCGTACTCTAGAATTTGGGTGACTATTTGGTCGCTATTTCTTCTTCTTAATGAAAAAAAAAACACCTAGCTCCTACGTTGGATTCCCTTTTCTATTGTATTACTGATGGAGCATCACCAACGATACAAGCCTAAAGTAAATACCTACAAGTCATCTAGTGCTTTTACTTAAAGTTATTGTGAGGCAAGGGGATACTATAGAATTTCTCGACTCAAACTCTTGCATTGAAAATTTTCAATCTCACCAGATCCACGCGTATCAATTCCTGAGCGTATTTCTTCAAGGGTCATGACTTCCAATCCATTATCCTTTACCTATAAGCAAACGGCAAAGAGAAATTATGCCACAGTGAACATATTGCGATTAGATGTCAGATGTAAGAGGAGACAAAGTATTACAAAGTTGTATATAATATCAGCCCAATCCTGTATCCTTAGCCAAAGAATGAGGCATTTCTTGTGACCTTTGTCCATCCACTCTGCCCGCCCTGCAGAATATCAAAACAAATATGAAAACACAGAAAAAATTGCCATAACAGTAGCTAAAAGTAAATCTTAATTGCATATAGAATGAACCTTCACTAACAAGGGCTGAAAGGAACCCTTCCTTTGCTTCATGGCTAAGGG
>BCLG01002802.1:0-22272 GCA_001602295.1 Zoysia matrella | reverse complement strand
CCTCACTAGCCCCCGTTCTACTCCCTTTTTTCCCTTTCTTCTCCATAGAGCCACGCGCCATTGCCGACCAAAAGCAGCTTGCATCGCCTCGCGGCCCCGCCATTCCCTTGCTCCTCCACGCCGCATGAGTCGCCAATCGAAGCCGCAGAGCGCCATATAGAATGGTGGTCGCGCCCGTCGCCGAGATAGCCGTCGCCCAGCTCGATCCTGCGCCCAATCTGGCCGAGAAATCCATATCTTCACCCCACAATCCCGCGCCAGCCGCTGAAAAATCTGGTCACAATTCGATGACTGCACCGGATCGAAGCTCGGGGGCGTTAAGGAAATCTCGCCGGTTCAAGTGCGAGCTCTAGTTTGTCGGCTCGCCGACGGTGGTCATCCACAGGTGGTGCAGAGTTGGTTGTTGCGGCGAGGCGAGACAGGTTGGCGTCGAGCTGGGGAGAAACGGGGGTGGGTAGAGAGGCTGTGAGACGGCGGAGAGAGCGCGTAGGCAGCTGTAGCTAAGGCATGAGCCTGTGGTCTGCGGTCATGCTCTGGCGGCAGCTGGTGGAAACAGCGGAGAGCGGAGGAAGAAACGGAGAGAGCAGGCTGGATGGGCTGAACGTTGCGGCGCGGGGTGTTTTGTTTATTCCTTTTCCTTCTTTCTTCCGTTGAGCAAGTCCAAGCATAGGGTAATGTCTTTTTTATTTTTCGTTGAGTCAAGCAGCAGGACAATGCCTGGACTTTAATAGATTTAGAAGGAAATACATATTTTTGGAAATAAATTCCCAGAAAAAATTCTGATAAGCGTTGTAACATGAGATGCACATGAATTTTAAATATTGAAGAAAATACAAATATGCAATATAAAACGTTTTAACATAATTAAGGGTTTAAATTATATTTTGTGACCCCTAATTTGTGGAACGTGACAACCTATTTGGCTATTTGTTCCATGTTGATTAGATTTCTTCCGGTAGTTGTAGGTAATATTTTATCCGTAAATTCTCCTAGGTCTTTATTTCTAATCCTTAGTTTTTTAAAATCCATACGGCATATAACTTTTATTTATTATGGTTGAATGTAATCACTACTAATCTAAAAATCTAAGTTCATGATAATGGTGTGGCTGCCATCAGTCAACTTCAGCCGTCCGAATCGAATATGAGCATTGATGATTCTGAGGTAATGCCAAATCATTTGATAATATTTTGTAGACCGTAACAACGCACGGGCATTCAACTAGTGTATAACTAAATCATATAGAAACAAGAACGTGATCATAGTAGTATGTCAACTTGGGTTCTGTTGTTCTTCAGAACTTAAATGATAAGTTTTGGGAGGGCAATTGGCTCCATGAGAGATCTCTGGCCGATTCTGTCCCGGAGCTTTATAATATTTGCAATCACAAGGTTATAACCATAGGTGAGTGCAAAGCTCGGAAGTGGGAATTAAACTTTAAAGATGGCTTAATAGCCATCAGCAACAACAATGGCAGACCATAAAACAGGAAATGATGGAATACCCCTTTTCTCTAAGCAATGATAAAATAAAATGGATCTTTTACTCTCATAGTTACTTCACTGTTCAATCGTTATATAAGAAAATGTATGCTAGTTTTCATCAAAAGACAAATAAGCACATCTGGAAGGCTAAGGTCCCTTTAAAATAAAAATCTTTATATGGCTGTTGGAACAGCAAGCTTTGTTGAATATGAAAAAGAGGAAGTGGAAAAGGTTAAATGTTTGTGATTTCTGTACACGGGAGGAGTCGACAAATCATTTATTCTTCTTGTGTCCTGTAGCTAAAGCTGTTTGGTGTTATGTTGGCATGTGCATAGGAGCTGATAGTATCCCTAACTCTGTTACACAGTATTATGCCTGGATTGCGAAGTGGCTTCCAGGTGGTAGCGCTTTCTATGTCCCAGCGCTTGCGGCTATTACTTGGGTTATATGGAAGACTCGTAATAGAGCATGCTTTGATCATAAACTTCTTAAAAATTTTAATGAAATCATTTATCAAACATGTGGCTTCCTCAAAGACTGGGCAGGACTTCTCAAAGATTGTCCAAATAAGATTCGATCAGGGGAGTGAAGAGCCTGCTACAGACTGTTGCTGCAGTTGATGGTTTCCAAAGGCCCGCGACAGGAGTCCCAGCTCATCCACAAATTCAAGGCCCCGGCGAGGATGATGAAGAGGAAGGCAAATTTGAGGGAGACCAACACGAAGATGAAGCCTGAAGAAAATTCCTGTGTTGCTAAACGTCCAGGATGATGATTTGGGAAACGTTGTAATAATGTTGAAGTTTCGTATATCGTAGATGTTAAGTCCGTAGTCTCTTTCGTTTCTGATCTAGCCTTTGGCGTCTCTTTAGCACTTCCGAACTTTTGTTCCAGTGAGACTTTGTTCTCATTTTGTAAGACTCTGGTTTCCGTTATTTCATAATGGAAAAGGGGTATCCTCTGGTCAAAAAGAACTTAAATGACTGTAGCTCTAGTGTAAAGATCAAGAACACCGAGAATGGGTTGAATCGTTAGATTTATAAGATTAATTTCGCTACGAATTAAAACTATAAGAATCGATCACAATAAAAGCAAATCTATACAATTGTAGTAGGCCAAGACCTCTAATAATGCTAGTAATAAGATAAAAACAACAAACAAACATAAGCACGACAGCCATAAAAAAGAATCAAATAACAACCTATCACGCTACTCAAACAATAAGTAAATGCGACAAGTAAACAGAGTGAGATAGAAAATGCTCAGTGATTTTTTTTAGTCTCAAAAGATAGACGCATTTCTCTAATCCTCGTTGAACCACTACTGTCAGAGTTTTGCTTCTTCTCGTCGTTTCCAAAACGATGCTCACAAAAATACGCTTCACTTTCAAAGTGAAGTCATCGACGACTCGGCTGTCGCACACGATTCGCAAGAGCTAAAGCAACCTCCGAGGCTCAGACAGTTTCCAAACTAACAACAAGTTGTACAGTTTTCAAAATTAGTAAAATTGCATTGCATGGACAGTTACTTGCAAGTTGCAATATGTACAGATTTTATCATTGAAGTATTACAGTACCTGTGGAAAGCATATTGGAATTCCACCCCGCACTGCTTTTGGGGGCTTCAAGATTACCTTCATATAAAACCAATTATTTTAAAAGTTCTCATTATGGTGAAATAAGCAGGTCGTAACTTCTAGTGCCCTCCCACACAGAAAAGCAGAAGCAGAGTACATTAGGCATTGAAAATTTTTATTGGGCAGTCCAAATGTTTAAAAACACTACTAGAATTAAAGGCAGAATGATTACATATATAATAATCGCCCCCAAAAGACATATTGAGGGAAAAGAATGTGCATTGATATGCCTTTCTGATATCACATGAATAAACTAAACTACAAATATATAGTGAATCCGTGATACAGACTGTATTACTCTCTCCGTCTCGTCTCAAATTATAAATCACTCTATTTTTGTTTGTTACAGCTGAAACTTAACAAAAAAGTAACTTATTTTTTCAGCTGGTGAAAATAAACTAAAAAATAAATTGATATTTAGTCCATTCTGAAAAGCTGCTGAACTAATAAGCTGTAAAATAAGTTTGTTATTTGACATAACTTTTACTTATTTTTATAAATAAGCTAGAAATAAACTGTGCAAAACAGAGCCTATGGATTAATTAAAATTTTCTAAATTATAAGTCGTTTTTAAACTACTTTTTCTCTTTATAGTACATCTCCACTCTATTTCTCTCTTATTTTCAAAATATGGAGAGAGTATATATATACTGTATATAATAAGGTAGGAGTAGTAACCGATGCACACAAATTTTGCGCTGCAAATGACATCAATTTGTAAGTGCAAACAGAAACGATTTCGCAAACTCAATCCCCGAAGATTGAGACAACAGCAATCAGGCGAACCTAGTGGAAGCAAGACAGCGTAAAAGAATCAAATCCATCTACCCCCTCCGTCCCATGTAACAGAATAGGAGAAGGGGATCGGGTAGGCAACGGCCTCACCTTGCCGCGGCTGAAGAGGAGCTCCTCGCCACGGTGGTTCCTCCACGAGACGACCTGTCAGCCGAGCAGGCACACCTGCAAGTGCAACCCAAAGCAACATCAACCCCGAACAGCATGCCCATCAGAAAAAATGCTTACAAGAGACTGAGAAATGCCGAGCCGATCGCCCGAAGGAAACCGCAAACGAAAAAAATCCCACGGAGAAGCAACTGACACGGACGCAAGCCCCCTTAGGCGACCGGATCACGACCTGGTCGCCGCCGTTCCAGCCCTTGGTCACCTCGAACCCCGGCCGCTCCTCGGGGCAATGCCCCATGCTCATCAACCAGAGCAAGACGAACACCGCCGCCGCTTCCTGGAGAATCAATCGACCAGACACCCACCGCCTTCCGGCGCGCGCAAGCGCGAGGGAGCACACGAGTGCTGTCTCGGCCACGGCAGGGCTACGTCCAACTACCAACCTAGTACTCGGCTCCCGTAAGAGACGAGTCTACCAGCAGCACTACACTACCACCGCCCAAGCAAAGGGATGCAGAGGACAGAAGCAGCACGGGTCGCCATTGGAACAGCTCGGATGTTACGGCTCGCCTCTCCAACACCAACGCCGCCCTTCTCCCCTTCGAAAGCGAGAGGAAAAAGGAAAGGGAAAGGGGCGAACCCAAATCTCGTGACACTGACACCTACGGCGCAGCAGGCAAGAGCAGCGCAAAGCGTCGCGGCTTTTTGTTCCCCGGCCGGCCTTTTCGCTGCGCACCACCAACCACCACCACCACTGCCACCACCGCGACGTCGTCTCAGCAAGCGAGATCAGCCTAGTTGACGACTCCACGGCTCCATGCCCACACGGCACGGCACGGCGCCGGCCTAAGCTAGAAGGGAAACGAGCGTGGCACGGAGATCTCTCCCGCTCTCCTCTGGCAAAAGCGGGACGCACATGGCGGGGTGGCGACGGCGTGGCGAGAGCGCATCATGGGAGGAGCCACCTCGGCATTGCCACGGTATACAGCCAAAGCCAAGGATCCGAGGGAACGGGGAACAGCTGGAATCCGAGAAGCGCGGGGGTAGCGGTGGGCGCTGGTGCGGAGCGGAGACGCAAAGCTGGGAGCGGCGACCCGGACCCGGGACGGGAGATAAGCGATGGCTCATCGCGGTTTGCTCTGTGGCGCACGCGTGGAGAGCCAGCGAAGGTGGCAAGGCGCAAGGTGTGCGGGACGCGCGCAGTGGAGTGGCTGATGAGTCATCAATGGTTAAATTCATTATTTTTCATTAAGAATATATTTTAGTAAACAAATGGTATGTGCGCATTTGATAGTCTCCCGCGCATCCAATGAAAGTACCTACTATAAAACAAAATTCTAGTAATTAGAGCTAAATTGTCACTACGTTTATATTCTTTTGGATTTCCTGCAGCACCACTCTGACGAAAAGATCATGCCAGACGGGATACCCACGGCTTTTTTGAAAGGCAACAAACATCAAGTTGTCGAAACATCCAAGAAAACCAAATATTTATGAGTCAACAGTAGCTCTGTTTGGTTTGTCGTTTTTATTCGTTGTGTCTTTCGGTGTAAATTGGTAAGCACATTAGAACACATGGTTCATGTACAACAAGTAGTCATTGAACCTCGTGAACAATATATACCTTTATTTTTAATTTATGAAGGCCATTTTAATAATACACACCTTGGAAGAATACTGGACGTTAAGAATCATCAAATTTTGAGCAAGGTATAATACCAGAGGTCGCGACGTCACTGCTTTGTCGAACTTTTTGACGATTCCAGTTTGGTAGTACTCAACATACCAAGTTGACCAGTATTGAGTTTCTTACCATGCTGGGATGAGGCACACACAAAAGCATCAAATTCCCTTATTTTTAAATAGAAGAATGTTACTGTATAATCTTAGAGCAAAATTTTATGTTCAGTGTTTTTGTACAATAATTACTACTAGTTGAATTGCGTTTGACATTCCTGAATTTCAATTTTACGAGGAAAACCTCACTTTGACGATTTGGTATACAAGTGAAAATGCATTTGAATTTGAGGGATTTAGGCATATCAAACAAAGCGACTGCCTCGGCAAGTAGATTGCTGCATGTTTTGTGAGTTGAAACCTATGATACCTCCTCGGCTGCCGACTCCGGAAGCCCTTTGCAATTTGTAATTCCGAGCTTTGGGTCATGGTGAGCGTGGGTAATAACCGACCCGTTTACACGAATGGAAGCATCGATAATTTGGCAATTGGCACTGGTCAAGCGGGGGTCCTCGTCGGTTCGAAGGAAGTACACCGTGCGAGGTAAGGCCCGATCTAACAGCATTCAGGCTGGACCATGGCATCAGCCTACCGCCCATCCGATCGAGATCCACGTCGTCGTGCCTTCCGCATACCTTATCTGCCGCCTCTCCGTAATGCCTATGACAACACCGCGCCTTAAACCGGTGGTTTGATAGGTCAAATCTTCGATGGGTGTAATCGAGCGCTGCCCTGCTGTTTGTGACTGAAGTAAATCTCACAGTCCGAAGCTGCAATAGGAAATGTACGCCGCTTCAGGTGGCGTTCTCTTCTCCGGCGTCGGGCGACTGGTACCGAGCCCAGCCCCGATCCCGTGCTGTCCGTCGACACGGCGGTCGCCCCAGCTGCTGCGCCGTGCGCGCATAGGGATCATCACAGCAACCGCACCGTCTGCGACAGAAGATACACGCAGTCGAACACCGACCAGCACTGATCGCATCAGTGGCTACAGAAAAGGCCTGTCGATGACGCCTTGACGCCGCTGTCAATCGGGCAGACAGGATAAACAAGCACACTGTTCGTGTTTGCCCTTGAAGGCACAGATCAAATTTCCGTGCCAACGAGCAAAGATAATCGATCCATATCAGAGACCCTGACGAAGCCAAACAGAGAAGACCGTAAGTAAACTTAGGCTGCGTTTGGCTACGCGAATCGTTTCCGATTCTCCGTTAGAAGCGTTGGAATCGCTGTCAAAGAGTGAAAACGGCGAAACGTTCCAGTGGTGAATCCAGTGAAACGATTCGGATTTTTTTTGCCTACAGCGTGAAACGGCCGGATGGGTGTTTCACCCATGAAACGCTTCATTATTGCAAATTCTTTCTAATGGTTAATTTTTGTGAATTCAAAAAAAATTCTTCAAATTCCTAAAAATTCCCAAAATTATTCTAATATTTTTAATATTAACAAAAATATATATATTAATCATTCTAATCATTCTTTTTGCTTTACTGGATTTGAATCATTAAAATAAATTTATCAAACAGTTTTTAGAAGTGATTCTGTTTCTAACTAAAAACATTTGTTCCCGGTTGTTGTTACATTGGTGGTTGTTACTTTATTAGTACATCTACATATCATCTTCAGCTGATTCAGTTCATACGAACAAAACAGCTGAGATAACGTTCCGCTATAGTACAGGTTAAACCTCAGAAAACAAACTTCCCGGCACCATCCGCTTCTTGGACGGACACACGGCTAATTTACACAGGTACAGCGACCATACTACGTGAGTCTTCGCGGGGCAGCTTGGGCGCTCTTCAAAAATCACCAGGCCACATGCATGCGTGCGTGTAAGGGGGCAGGACGGCATCGGCGGATCAGCTAGCGGCGACCATGTCAGCAGGCAGGCGACTGGAGCCAAGGAGCTGGCGGAGCCTGGGCGCGTCATGCTCCATGTGCCTTGGCGCTCCCGCGCCGTCCATCGTTGACAGGAAATTTTTGACGACGCGTACTGGGGGCGGTGCGGTGGCCGTATGTGTTTGGTCCGGAGGCGGTGGCCGTATGTGTTTGGTCCGGAGGCTCATCTTGTGCGTCGTCATCTGGTGCGCGCTCTTTTAGTTTCTCCTGCGATGTGAAGCGCATCAGGAAATGAAGCGTGCTGAATTAATCAAAGGATACGATGCTGAGAGTTCAGGCAAATTACGCAGTAGTACCATTAAAGCAGAATTCTCCATTCTGAGTTTCTTGGAGCTTTCTTTCAGTTTGTTGATTTCATTTTGGAGGGACGCGTTCTCTGCGGTCAGTAGCTCTACTTTCCGAGCCAGTTCCTCTGTCTCAGCCTGAAAGATCAAGGACACAACATGATTTATTACGTAAGGAATGCTTGACACTGAAGTGAGCGCCCCTGTGTTTTGAAAGTCAACAATTAAAGGCATGGTTGACATGGGGTGCTTTTTTTAACCTGCTTCCTGAGCCTTGAGCGTCGGGCAGACTCCCTATTTGATTGCTTCCTCCTTTCACGCTTTAATTCCTTATCGTCCTGCCAATTCAAAAATAAGTTAACTTTACAGTTTTATTAATTCGAGCACACAAGAATTCCAATAATTGCTTTTGAGGCCAACCTAGCCATTCAAGAATAATAGCATAGATAATAACATCAATCCGGATAACCCTAGGAGCAGCGTTTATACTCTATCCCATTAAAGATGTACAAGATACCAATAACTAAGTTACAGAACATTGTTCACTTCAGCTGACATTTAAAACATACTACCTTAGCTGACCATTCGGTTGATGGCGTGCCACCAACTCTGAAATCACTTCCAGCGCTTGCACACGGTTTGACTGCTACATCTGGGATGCGCAAATTGGCTAAAGTTGCTAATTCTCCTGGTTCTCTCGGTTTGTCCTTAGGTATTGAAGCTCCACATGTTTTTGCACCTAAAGAGGTAAATCAAGACTTCATATCAGGCAGCAAAATATTAACTAGTATATCTAGTGAAACGGGATGCGAACATGTGCCCAGAGAACAAATTCCAGACTGTTCTAGCTGACAAATATGAATGTCATCTTGCAAACTATGTTTAAGGACGATGATTGAGTCAAGGAGCAAATAAGTAGAGTACCTGATGTAGTCATGTCATCTATGGTCCTTTTCTTGGGAGTTTCGCATGCCTAAACAATGGTGAAATAAATGTACACCATCAATATTCACTCACTGACTAACATTATTAGCATAAGATTGATTACAGAAGACAGAACTATACCCTTTGGTTGTTTCCATCACTAGATCCTTCTAGGCTGTAATCCCCACTGCACAGCAACAGTTGTAAAATAACTCAATTACCCAAAACAAATAGAGCTGTACACAAGCTGCACTTGATGTTGCTAAAAATAATTCAGAAAAATTGTGTATCACCTTGTTTTTTCACTATTACCACTACCAGTAGACACAGCAGTTCCATCAGTTTCCTTGAGTTTCTTATTTAAGCTGTCATCCTTGCTATTCACAGACTTTGCTGGCTCCGCATTCAATGGGTTTACCATCTTGACACAGAAAAGATATAACAATCAATAAAATTATGAGAATTAAAATATAAATGAAAGAGCATTGTAAAGTCATAATGACATTGCTGTATACGTGAAATTCAGTCATTTTCATGGCATATTTCTACATATAAGATGGCAATATACATATTTAAGCTATTTTTCAATGCCCTAGTATTTTATCATTCATGTCAGGGCTTTAATAGTTGCACAGTTACTTCAAAACTGCGTAAAAATTTTATGTTAGCTTACTTAATACTACTTAGATGGAGGTATAAAGAGTTTTCTTCATCCCATAAATGACAGGTGAGATTACACAGAAATAGATTAGTGATATCCAAATTCAATTTCCATAATACAAGTAAAAAAAATACAGTTTTGTGCTCCTTACCAGAGGTATGAAGGGGTGCACGAAACCACCAGCATGTGGATATATTGCAGCATAAGGCTTTCCGAATGCAGGTGTTGGAAGATTCTGCAGACATGTTGAGAGGTTAGAATTCTTTCACATACTACCAACATCTGATATATCAATATAAAATACCTGTGGAGCCCACATAAATGGGGGAGGGACATGGCCAGGGTTAAAAAATGCTGGTGGCAAGATCCCTGGGCCATAATATGACTGCACCAATTGTCCTTAGCTTTAGTTGAATACTCAGTTCAAGAAAGAAAACTTGAAATTCAACAAAAAGCAGTAAGTAGTAATTTGTCAGGCACTGAACCTGCATAGCCGACCAATCAAGGTACGGAAAAGCTGCCGGCTGGTCCTGCAAAACAATCAACTATAGATTAGATATCATACTGTGTGTGGTCACCCTTGAAACTAAAAAGGATCATTGAAAATGCTATGCTTAACTTTTGTCTGATTAAAAGATCAAAAGTCCAACTGACTTTGTTATACTGTTATGTAAAGCTACACCTTCAAGACTAATTCTTAAGGAAAACTTAATGCAGTCGATATATTTAGTGTTATTTCTCTTGTTTCTGGTTCTTCATTGGCATTGGGTAGGTGTCAAATCATAGTGAAATGCAACTAGTATTATATTATCTATGCATTTACCTTGGCTGGAAATGGTGTTTTTCCTGAAATCTGAGTAACTACTGCTTTGTCGTGGCCCATGGTTTCTTGGGAGTGCCTGCATACATATGTAAAATTAAAATCAGAAATTAACGTTCAATTCTCATTATTTAGTTCATCTCTTAAAAAATAGTAACTCTGGGACCATCATATACTGCTTTAGTTGCTTCCCTGGGTTCTAATTTTCAACATCTAGCATTTCAACTCATAGTTCTTACAGAATAAATGTTTTTCTATTTTCTTCAATAGTTGTCCATGGCATGCAACATCTTTTTTTTCTATGAAATACAAGGGGCCGGCTACCCTGGATACTGACTAAGAAGTATATGGACACCCAAGTTATAAGCCTGGACAGGCTGGCATGCAACATCTCATTAGTACCTGTTTAAACATGGAGCTTGTTTACAACACACTTGTAAAATCCATTTTACCCCTCTTTCTTCAATACATGAAACAGAGTAACCAAACTTATGCTTTGGAACCTTCTACTACACTTTCGACAACCACAAGAGTCTGAACCCGCTTCAGTGGTAGAACCATGTGAGTCAGTCATACTATCAAGCTTTTGTTCGAGAAATTACATCTTGGCTCACACTGTCTTCTAAGGAAGCGACACAAAGAATAATCTGTCGCAACGCAAGTGTGGAAGTAATACAAGCGTGTTAGAAGCTGCAATTCGCAGCAGCTAATATGCCTATGTTCTTTTCCATCTCCCAGCACTTGCTCATGGAAGTAATTGAGCATCACGAGAACCACTATTTCATTTCTGAAGTCTGGAACCAGATCCACCACTCCCTTTCTCATGTTGAATCTCGACAGCATCCTAGTACAATTCCAGCCATGAGCTGACTAGATTGGGCGAAATTGAAGCATAGAAAGGCGAGACGAGGCGAGGTAAGGTATGGACCAAAAAGTGGAGTTGAGGCCACATGAGCACTATGGACGGACATCAATTTTACAACTCCCCTAACAAACTATAGTAGCACAAAATCAACTCCATTAGTTCTAATTATTTCCTTAATTTGGGGGCATAATGATATACAACAAAACACAAGACTCCTGCAATTCTATGTTTCGCTACGAAACCAATAACTGTAACGCCGGGCTGTATCTTCCCATGTAGCCTCTCCTCACCGGCGGGCACCGATACCGCAACGGCTCCAATACGCTACTCTACAACACAGCAACAGGATCTCCGACGAAACATAGTAGCTAAAATAAGGGAACCGAGCGATCTGCGGCGTCCATACAGCCTTCTTCGCGAGACCCGGCGACAACTGAACCACGCATTGCGCTTGAACGAGTTTGCAACGAACCGTACCTGGAACGGCGGTCAGTTGGTGACCGGCGGAGGAATGAATCGCTGTCGCTGTCCTTGTTGCGCCGTGGGAGGCGGACGGAAATAGGAAGGTGACTATGAGGCGGTTCGACACAGGGGCGTGGGGATGGGTGCGGCGGGCGGAGGGCATTTGATTTGGAGGCGAGGTGGGGACTGGGGAAGAAGGGCAGCGAAGAGGAGGAAAGGACGACGACTAGTCGCAGGACGCGCGCGGAAGGTGTTTGCCACGTCACCGGGGCACGTGTCGGCGTCCGATACCCGGGGTGCCCTTGGCTGCGGCGGGCGTTCGGTTTGGTGCACCCGTCCGAAGCCAGATCTGCACCGTGCCTTGTGCCCTGGAGCATGGCCGCGGGGAGAGGATTTGGTTACAATAATAATCCATCGTCCAATAGCATCATCACAGCGACGAGCCACCTAGGTAGCCATCACCATGGGGGCATCTACCCACCGTAAACGTGGTCACGACTCACGAGAGCTCCACTTGTCGATGACATGCGGGACCGTCACAGCACTAACCGCACCCGAGGTAAAAGTTACGAGTACCAGGGAGTCGATGCGGCGGCGAAGTGCGATGCCACGACGCAAACCGATGGAACGGTGGCGAGGCGAGGCGATGACTGCAGCGGCGCCGCGGCGAGACCACCGCCAGGCTTCTTCGTTTTGTTTGCCGGCCGCGTCACCGAATCACCAGTCGCGTGCGCACGTGTCCGCTGCCCAGACGGCCTACGCGTCCCCGGCGGCTCCGGCGTCGAGGGCCAGCTGGGTGTCCCCGTCATGCGGGTGACGTGGTACCAGTGCCGACCTCGCGGGGCCCACGGCCACGACCCCTGAGCGCGCGGACGCATCGCACGGCAGGCCCGACGGGAGAACCTTCTCCGCCCCTGTACACGCGCGCGGGGAGGCGTTGAACGCCGTGGGGCTCCCCGTCCTACCTCTGCAAAATGGCTCCCTCTGCTAAAAAACTCGACGGGCTCCGCGCCGCACGCCGAACAGATCGAACGGCGCGCGCGGGCCACCGGACATGGGTGTGGGGGAGAGAATCCGCGTTAGCAGCGGCCCAGCATCACGTCATTAGACATCAGAGCTATCTCCAACACTTTCTTCAAAAGATCACTAAAAAAAAAACACCATTAGGGGTCAACCAAAAAAGCTTCGGAGTTCATTTTATTCATCTCGTCCAACAACTTCTATAAATATAAATTTAAATTTGAGTTAAGTAAACAACTCATCTCACGATTATTTCACAGAAAATAAGATTAAAGATTCTAAAAAGTTCCTTATATCTGCTTTAACAGAATTTTTGAAACCCTCAAAAATAAAAAGATGTTTAGAATAGATGTTGAAAAAGTATTTTTACAATTTTTTTTCTTATAATTTGATTTAAAAGAAGTTAATAAGAAGCTTTTGAAAACGCTCTAAGCTGCGGAACTGGCGTAACTACTCCTTATATTAGTGAAAGCTGAAACACGTACTACCGTACTAGTAGTACGGAAACTTGTTTTAGAAGTACCACAAGGACGCATGCCACTGAGCCGTCGACACCGAGCGTTGGGCCTTGGCCCTTGGATAACGCCGGCGGCTGGCCATGCCATGAGTTTTGTCTAATGCTAGTTTTGCTTTCCCTTTGATACTCCTCCCAGTAAACTGCAGCAGTCAGCAGACACTCCTGGCTGAGCGGACCACGCGCGAGGTTGCGTCGCGATCGGTTTTGCTCTCTTTCTCACCGCGCACTGCAGATCAATCAACCACCCACATGAGTGCGCTCTACTCGGGCCCGGCGCGGAAACGTGTAGATGCGCCAGCTCACGCGGGGGCAATCGACGTGTCCCACGCGCGGGCCCACCAAAGGCAGGGATTGGTCACCGGGTCCCTTCCATCCGACGACGAGTGATCTCTGGGCTCGTTTTATTATAAATCATTCTCACTTTTTAAATATTTTTTAATACATTCTCATTTTACATCTCTGCTCCTCATTTTTATAACCTCTTATTTTTTTATTTTTTTATTTTTATGTCCCAAAATGACTTGTAAGATGGAACGAAAGGAGTACAAATTTTCGGTAGGGTCAAGTCGTGCGAGGCCGTCCGATCCCTGAAGAACGGTCCGGAGATTGTCTTTGGCTGTCAACTTTGTTGGGAATGGAGGAAGGTCACGTGCTTGGGCCGCGTGAGTATGCCGATCTAGGATCAAGGTTGTTCCTTTTCTTTCCCTTTAGAGCATCTCCAAGAAGCTGTGTAAATTTACTTTTATACTAGTTAAATATACTCAATTTTTATTAAAACGTGGCCCCAACAGCTTTTTTTCTCGCTCACCATTTTGCTTAGCACGCTATTATGCAATTATCGGTCGCAAGACTTGGCTAGCGTGCGGCCCTCGCCATTCCGCCAACTTTCCGTGCTCCCACCCCCTTTCTCGCCGTGCGCTTGTAGCCGGCATGCTCTTCCCGCGGTCGTGCTCTCCCGTGCGCTGGCTCTTCTCGCGGTCGTGCTCTTCCGCATGCGTGCATCCATTCCCGCTCGTCTCGCCCCATTTTCTGGCCAATTAAAGATAAAATCTCGATATCTCCCTGCTAGCCGCGCCGCTCTTCTCGACATCTAGGCTTCTCCTTCCTCGTCTTGCAGGCAAGCGTGCTAGGTGAGCGACGACCACGTTCCTACGCGGATGGGCGAGCGCGGTGAGCGTAGCTGCGTAGCGCAGCTGGCCGGCGAGCTTAGCTGCGTAGTGCGGCAGGCAAGCGTAGTTGGGCCGAGGCATGCGATGCGGGAGCCTGCTGGATTGTATCCTCCGTTTTACTCTGCATCGCAAACTTTGCCATTCTAACTTTTGTTACATAATCAACGCTCTATAATTTAAAAATATTTTTTACTAAAATTATATTAATTTATTTAAAAAATAAAATTATAAATTATATAGTAATTAATAAATAATAATTATATAATAAATGATTAAAATTAAGTATGATAAAATTTACTATACAAGAGAAAAGAAAGAGGATAAGAATCCTGAGTCTGGTACAGTTTTGAAAATAGCGTGCACCAATCTGGAGAGGCTGTTTGGTTTTCCTCTGGTGACTACCTTTCCAAAAGTTGGCATTACCAGGAAAATTGGACAGTATTTGGTGTTCATCCAAAACTTAGAAACACCAATGAGAATTTGGTAATTGCAGTACAATTCTCAGAGAAAGCAACGGCGCAGCGTGGACGAGAAAAACGCTCGCCAAACTTTGGCGTGCTGCTGCTCACCCATTTTTTGACTTGTCCTTCTCCTAGTTCTTGTATTAAATACCTCCTTTATTTGATTTTCAACTTTCAAATGATAATATCTCTTAAACCATAATATCAGATTTATAATCCGTTTAAAGTATCTTATTTCTTATAATTAACTTTACAAAACTAGATCAAACTTGGCTATGTAATGATAATAAAATATATTATTCAAAAAATAAGAAGAAGAAAACATGGTGTGTCCCGCATGTCACACAAACAGTAGAAATTGATTTTGATAAGGTTGATATCGAAACGCTACTTTACTAATTATTTGGTGTTACCATCACATTGGTTTTACCATGTTTTGGTAAAGTAAACATATGTCACAAACCAAGCACACCCTCAGTTTTTTATCAACGTTTTAAGGTCTGTTTGGCACAGCTAGAACTTATGCAGAAACTAGCTTATTTCTAGCTGCCCTGAGAAGCAGCGGCAGAAACATCTCCCATCTCTCCATCATCCACAGCATCACTAATGTTAGAACCAATATCGCCATCAACATATGTCTCATCTGATACAAGGCTATTAAAATCCACATCATCCAAATTACTATCTCTGATAAAATTATGTAGAGCCATGCAAGCAATTATGATTTTTTTTTGCTTCTCTACTGGGTAGCTTGGAAGTCAAGTAGAATGCGCCATTTCATTTTGAGAGCAACAAATGAACGTTAAATGATATTTCGAAGTGATGAGTGAGCATGATTGAACACCTTCTTCAATCCAGTTGGTTGACTGCCATTTTGAAATTCTGGAATATGGTACCTTTGACCTTTGTATGGTGCTAGATAGCCCTTTCGGTTGGGGTAACCAGAATCAACTAGATAGTACTTTCCTGTAAAACAAAATAAAAGAATCAAGTATGAGCAAAACCCATTTGCACAAAAGGTACAATAATAGGAATAATGAAATTAAAAAACAAAAAACCTTCAGGAGGATGTGGAAAATCATCCTTGTACTTGTTCATCAAAGTATCCCTCCATATACGTGTGTCATGAGCTGATCCAGGCCATCCCGCCACAACAAATGTGAATCTCATATCAAAATCACAAACAGCCATGACATTTTGACTACAATATCCATTGCGATTAATATGCACTGCCTGCTGTGATAATGGCACGGTGACTGGAATATGTGTGCCATCTATAGCACCGATACAATTTCTGAAATGAGGCCAAGACCTATGCTCTCGAATCTTAGGATGCACCATAGAAAAGGTAGGATCTTTAGGTTTGATGATATGAGCAGCCAACTGGGTTACACAATTTAGAACTTCAGTGAACTTCCTACTGACAATTTCTTTAGAATGAGTAAAAATATGTTTCGCTTGACGGACTAACTGAGATGAACTACACATCCATAAAAACATGCCTAGTGCTTCTATTGAGCACATCTCATTTGATGTTGTCAAGCCATAATTGTTAACCAACTCCTCATGTAAGTTGTAGAACACTGACCTTCTCATTCTAAACATGTCATAGCAACTCTCTGAATCTCTAAGTTGCCTCTGAACCCACTAAAAACCTATCTCTTTTGGAATTTTTCTTATCTTCTTTGTAGATGAGCAACCGTAATTTAGCATTGCATAAGCTGCAATTGCAGCAGCTTCAAACAACCAGTCATCATCTTCTTCTTGCGACACTTCACCTGTTACCCTTTCATCACTTGACCCACTTGAGCTCAAAGTCATCTGTCACCAGCAAAGTACAAGCAAATTCAACACATGACTCAAATTCAAGGATGTACAGTACAATACATGAATGAAAGGTGCAAGGATAGTGGTAAGTGTCAAATTCAATACAGTACAGTACATGAATAAAAAGTGTCATACAGTACAGGACTAAAATTTAAGAAATCCACATACAATACATGAGAAAATAAATATGGTTCAAGATACATAAGCATCTAAGTGCTATCTAGTTTTTCTTCCTCTCCTCCCATGTCCTCCGCAGCCATGCAAGCTTCCCTTCTGGTTTTTTGAGAGTGGCAAATACATCTCTGTATTCCTTCTTCACGAGGAGTTGTGTGGCATAAAAATGTTCATCGCTGCCTTCATCTGCCCCAGCCTCAATAACTGATTCTAACATTTCAGCTATCTCTTGTCTAACTACATCGTTGTGCGATGATGTCGCTGAGGACTTGCTTGAACTAACCTTTTCCACAAAGGAGTCAACAAATCGCTTGAACTAGATGTCTCGAAAGTTCTTCTTCGATTTCTTGTTTGGGGATTTTGGAGGACCCATTTTCCTGGTTTGCGAGCCAATAAGTGGTGTGGCAGCAGGAGGCACCTCCTGAACATCATCATTATCATTATTTCCAGCACTCAACCCTTCATTTCCAGCACCTGGAACCATGCAGATGCATTAGTGCAGGTCACACCACCAAACATGATTTCCAAATCTTCATCATTTTCTAATGGAGCAAGTTTGAACTTTTTTGCAAGCTGGCATTGCCTGAAAAAGAAAAAAAAGCACTAATATCAGTCCATTAGCAGTGCAATAGAATGTGTAATGGGAGGGGGAAAATCAAACACAAGATTGCATACCGCAATTTTTTCTTCCCACCATTCATTACTAGCTGCAATGGAACCAGTCTTTGGGTCTCTTCCTAACCCAGACGCATGAAGGAGTAATGTCTTCCATGTCACATATTCACCTTACAAGGCATCCCATCGATTTTTCATCTGACCACGAGTGTAGTTCCTACCCGTGTGTTCATTGAACCGGACAATAAGATTGGCATAACCTTTGGTGTTCAAGCAACCCTGAGGTCTATTATTTGCAAGCACTTGTTCGACGCATATCTCGTTGAAAATCTTACTTGCATTTGCATCCCATTGTGCATTGGGTTTCCTGACCTTTGACATATTTTCCGTCTATATGAATAAAATAAGAATTGCGTTCTTACTATTTTGCAAATGTTGTACTAATTTCTCTCGCCAAAGTCGCACATGTGGGAGCCTAAACAAAAGAAAGGATAAATATATATGTTACCTTAGCTTGGGATGAGACGAGGCTGTTTTCCTAGTTGATACGGAGCAGATCCAAGCAAGCTTGGGGTAAGACTGTTTTGTCCTGGTCGATACAGTGCAGATCAAAGCAGATCAGGCACTCGTACATCTACACAGGCAGAAAAATCTCAGCGGGATGGTGTGGAGAGGAATACCTGCAGTACGCAGCTTTGGCAAACTGCAATACAAGTTGCTCTGAACAGCAGCAGATGATTAGCCGACGTCTCAGTGGTCGGAGGTGGCCGGAAGTAGGAGCAGCGGAGCCCGAGATGTGAATCGCCTCCGCCGTCGCCAGTAGAGCGGAGCTGAGTTTGGGGAACAGGCCGGCTCGCAAGAGAGACGCTAGGAGAGAAATCTTGTTTTTATACAGTGGCAGGAGGCAGGTAAATACTCTCAACTTTAGGGGCAATGTTCTATCTCCGTTCCGCAGAAGCGAAACAAGCGAGCCCAGCCCCGCGTCTGCGTCTCGGTCATTTTGTGTGCAAAAGAAAACGCGTTTTTGCGCTGCGCCGCTGTAGAAGCTGACCGTTTGGCAATACAAGCGCTTAATTTTGTCAATAAGCTGGCTCACAAGCTGCGTCAAACAGGCCTTTAGTTTAGAGACTAGTTACAATCAAGAAATTTGGAGCTTTTTTAAATAATCTCTTGGAGATGCTCTTAGTTTTGCTTAAATTAGTTTTCGAGTTTCTTCACTTGTGAGCTCTTTTTTATGTATTCTTTGTGGGATTTTTTTTTTGTATTGTCCAGTGCTACGAATCTTCATCTTTTTTGGTGATACACTGCAGGAAATTCAAGAAGTAACACCCCCCCCTCCCCAGGAAAAAAAACGTGCGTGTGGTGTTCTTGTGCCATCGTATCATTACAAACCTGGACAATTATTATCACTGTTTGAGCAACAACAATTTTAAAACAGAGATAATAGGTCTTAGCTAGGGATATGTTGAATGTTGTTTACGATGAACTCGATCCAAAGACTCATCGAGGACTTGTGGTTATTAAGATGAGAAGACTTTACTCTGATCAGTCCTCATTGTCCGTGCTATTGTAGGGTGACTAAGGTGAGAACAATGCGGAGCGACCTTGCTACCCTCCAGAAAAATTAATTTAAAAGATGTTTTTTGGGATCAGAAATTTTTTTTAACTTATTTGAATTGTCTCTTCCAACAGCTCTTTTAAATATATTTTAATATAATTTAAATTTGAGTCAAATCAACAATTAGTCTCACAATTAGTTGCACATGAAAGGATATTGGGGGCTCTAAAAAGTTTCCGAGATCTATCTCTTAACAAAGGATTTCTGAGGACATGAGAAAGTAGAGAGCTGCTTAAAAAAATTTTGGAGAAGATTTTTTACACTAATTCTTAATAATTTGATTTAAAAGAGTTAATAAAGAGTTTTTAAGGATGCTCTTAGTACTGTAAAGTTTTTCGAGGATAGCTTCCGCGGAACTGTCGTCATCCTCTCTCTACACCTGCATCTTTGTGAAAGGCCTTTTGCATTCACTAGGGCCCATTTCGAATACAGGAATTTTACAGGAATTTTACAGAAAATTCACAGAAATTAGTTCAATTTCATAGAAAAACAAAAAAATTAAAAAAAATTCTTCCGTTCCAAACATGGCCTAACGTTTCAGACTTCGGTGATTTACGCTTTTGGCATGACTGTTACACTCTCTGTTTTAAAATATAAGCATTTTTAATTTAATAAAGTTAAATTTTTGTTACTTTGATTATTAATATTATATAATTAATATGTTTTATTATATAAAAATTATATTTTTGAAATCGTCATTAAATAAACTTTTATAAAAAATATATTTTTATATTAAAACTTATGTAATTTTTTAGATTTATTGATAAATTTTTTTAACCTTGTTCAAATTAAAAATGATTATATTTTAAAACGAAGGTAGGGGCCGGGTGCTTTTGAGTCTAACTCCTTGTTGTGTGGATTACAGTACCTTGATATTAACTTCTTACACACATCAGCAGATCTGTCTAATTCAGAAATTTCTACTACAAAGGCTACAATAATATGAAAACGAAGGGGTAAACACAATTTTCCAAATAACAAAATCAGCCTGCTGTCAGACAACGACATGCAGTGATGCAAAGGTGTAGATCACGGATCCATGGGCCGGGTCCACTAAACAGTGTACCGTGCCACGTGCAGACAGGCAGCGGCAAGCGGGGGAAGGTCCCAGGGGAGCCAACCGGATCACGTTACTCTTGCCGATACGCCTGGCCCACGACGTCCACCTCGACCATTCCCGTGGACTCCCGGCTCCCTCCGTCGCTCCCTCCCTCCTCTGCGCGAGCGCTTCCCCCGCGCAGTGGTCGCCGGAGAGATTGGCTAAGCCGGAGGGCCGGGTCCGCCGCCGGAGCCGCCGCCAAGATGAACGACGCCGATGTCGCCAAGCAGATCCAGCAGATGGTGCGGTTCATCCGCCAGGAGGCGGACGAGAAGGCCAGCGAGATCTCCGTTTCTGCCGAGGAGGTAAGCTTCCGTTTCTCTCCTCCTCCTTGCGCTTTCCCTACAGCGTAGAAGCTTCTCGATCCGAACCCTCTGTGCTTTCTAGCGGCCCGATCTGCCCCACCCGCCCCGTGATCTCGAAGTACTAGGAGCTCCCCGGGCTTGCTCACTTTACCTTCGACTTCGAGCGCTAGATTATTCGGGCTGAGCATTCGATTTTTTTCAACCCGAGATCTGTTCCGTGGCACATCAATCGGCGTCTGGATTTGGTTTACGTGGCCTGACCTCGACTTTATGCTGATCACTCTGGGTAGCGAAGGACCTAAAAACGTCCCGATCGCGGAGATTGCGTGCATCCGGCTTTTACTTGTACTGTGTTTGTACTTGGTAGTGCGCTTACTGTCTAATGATGCCGTTACTAGTCACTTGAATCCAGAGAATTCCGTACGGCTGTAGCCAGACTAGTGGGTGTTTGTGTTTGTGCTAGGAATGTTCCAGCTCACAGGTTTTAGTCTTCCGGATGGTTCCAATAGCAGAATTGGAACTTAAACAGCAAAGTTTGTTCTACTCCATGCTTCTATTGTCTCCTAGATTGGATCTAAGAGCAGTGCTATGATTATTTTTGTTTCAAAATAAGGAGAGCCTGGTCTCAAAAGCTTCAGACAATTAATCATTTGGGAAATTTAAGGTACCTTTTTTTTTGCTGTGGCAATTCGAGATACGCAATGCCACAAATACCTCTACAAGTAGACGAATTGCTAGTGCAGTGGACTCAGGGCAACACAAGTACTTGTTGGATTGTTGCCATTTGCTGTGACAATTTGCTTATTATTGTTCATTTGTCATTGCAGCTACATTGTGAGAAACATTGATATAGCCAAATGTAGTTCTATTTATCACCTGAATCTGTATAAGTATTTTTTCTTTTGGTTTTGCCTTGGGATAGTGAGAAACATGTATTCCTTTTTTTTATTTTATCTGATGGCCCATTAACGTGCCAGCAAACTTTCAAATGTTTTAAGTATTAATAAGCTTAAAACTACCAAGATAAATTATGTTACTATATTTTCAGAATATATTCTTTAAAAATGTAGTATCAGTATATACTGATGTTAAGTTATAAAAAGTAGCTTTTATTGAAAATCAAAAGCTGTGCCAATAAAATAACTTAGGAAATATTGGCTACTGATTGGCTATCTTTATTGTATTCTTTAGTTATACATATTTTGAAGACATTTTTAAAATAACACATCATCTGGGACTTGGAGCTGTTTTTCCAGAATACTCCCTCCATACTCATAATTCAAGTCATTTTGAACTTTGCTTTAGTCAAACATTGGGAATATAAATTACAAATAACTTTTAAGTTGTTAAGTTTAGAAATATGAAAATCATATGAATAGATTTGTCTTAAAAAGTACTTTCATAAAAGTATATATATGTCACTTTATGATAAATATTTTTAGAAAAAATCAAAGTAAAAGTTATGCTTTGGAGACTGTGTCGTTGTCCAAAACAACCTGAATTGTGAGTATGGAGGGAGTACATCGTAAAGCAACTGAGTCATGTTCATGTGTTTGAGTCTTGTGTTGTTTTGTTCAAGTATGGACATAAATACATTTTTTTTTATTTCACACATCCTTTTCTCAATAGTAGTCCATTTGTGTCTTTGGTAAAAATTGAGGAATGAAAACTAGTTAACTTAATTAGTTGATCACAGTAGCAGTCTTCCCTTACTAATTCATATTTCAAGCTGCTTTAAATGTAGGCCTTTAACCTTATGAGTCATTTTTCTATCGATTATTTTTGTTTTACGCAAGTG
>BCLG01002801.1:48434-63295 GCA_001602295.1 Zoysia matrella | reverse complement strand
AAAACGTTAGCAGTACTCTTAACAAGCCGAAGCAGGGGACATCGAGCATCTTTTTTAAATGCGATATGGGGAGGCAATGGAGAGACAAAGAACCACTTGCTCACTCCGGTCTGGGCTTGTGTGGGAGAATCTTATCAGCACGCCAAGATCTCACAGTTTTGTGCTGCGAGAAAAGTGTGCCAAGGAGGAGTACATGGGATGGGAGAGGGGGTGAAAATCTATAATACTACTAGTAACAATGTATCAGCAACGGCAGTGACAATGTGAGAGCCATGAGGGAGCATGTGGGAGGCGGCATCAAGGTTCATAGCAACCAGAGGGAAGGCAACAAAAAAGGCTACCGAACAAGGCGCGCAAGAACAAGGGCAAAGGCAAAGGGCAGGCGGGCATCAGCCATGACCCTAGAAAGAGGAACAGTGTGAGACCCACTTCGCCCGGAGAAAAGACCCCTCCCCTTCCCCCGAGCAATGGAGCAACCCCGGCCCCGCTGCCTGCCTGCCTGAAATCCCCCACGAACTGCTCAGCTCATCAGGGAAGACGAGTGCGCCCCAGGTGCAGCCACGCAAGTGTGTGCATGCCGCACATGTGCCTGTCCCTCTGCCGCCTCTCGGGCCTCTCGGCCGCGGTGTGCGCAATCGTGTTGGGACAAGGAAAAAGACGGTAGGGGGTGGGAGATGGCAGTGAATTGCTCCAACCTCGGTGGCCTTGCAGGTGTCCTTGCTCCGCCCTCTTCCCCTCCAATGGCTGCGCTGCGCTCAGCAGGCGGCGGCCCCCAGCATGCTACGACGCCGGGCACTCCGGTGAAGCGATGCAACACCCAGCAGCGAAAAGATGGAGGGGGAGTGAGAGAGAGGGATGATCACTTCATGAGAGAAGATACTCACCGCAAGAAGCCAAGACGGCGAGGGAGCAGCGCGACGCTTTTGGTTTGTTTGGTCTCGTTTGGTTCGTTGGGCGGCGAAACTGTGCGCGACGGCTGTGCGTGGGTGCGCGGTCGCGTCTGCTGCTGCTTGCAAGAGGGAATAGAAAGCTCTCTTGCCGCGGTCCTGGCGCGCCTCCTGCTCAGGTTTGGCTGCCTGCCCGGCCGGCCGGCCGTTCGTGGCTCTCTTTGCCTTTTTCTCCCTTTTTTTATTTTATTTTGCCCCGTCTCCAGTGCCCTTGAGGCCTTGAGGGCACAGCGCACGGCTCGGATCGAGCTGAAACGTGGAATGAAAAACGCAGCTAGGCCTCAGCCCGACCCGTCCGAACTCATGATATATGTTTGCAGTTGCAAAAAAGAAAAGGAAGATAAATGTAATCACTTTGTTAAGAAAAGTACTTACTCTTTCCAGGATACTAACATTAATGTTTGCATGATTTTTGTGGATATGTGCAACCATATGAGACATGATTTACTCGCATTATTGGATTCGTGTGGCTCAAGATCAAGTTTGTATACGTACAACTTGAAAAGGGTGAGGACATGTTTGGCACCATTGTGGATTATTAAAATCTAAATTTTAAAGGTGAATTTTATAATTTGAATTATAGAAAAAATCTTGTGGGGATATTTGAAGGCCAGATTATATAGTGAATTACTTATGTACCTTTTATCTTTTAAAAATAAGAAATGTTGGTTGCTGCCATTTTTCAAAATAGAAAACAGACGTTTGGCATTACGAGGCTTGTACGTGCTTCATTTTTAGCTGGTTTATAATTATCTGAAATTTAAAAAATAGAGATAAAGATGTTCAATAGCATGGGTTTTTAATTGTCTGAAATTTAACAAAGGTACCTTGTCTTTTGCCATCCATAATTTAGTCTTAGCTGGGTTGGAACAGCTAATAAGATTTTAAAATCTAGGTAGCTAGATTTTAAAATCCATAAAAAAATCTAATATGTTTAGATCTATTACGGATTATGAAATCTATATTTTATAATCCAAAGAATCCAAACAGACCCTGAGTCAGGTTGGTTTAGCGACCAAGCTAAGCGTGTAATTGGACTTTTGGTTGAGTCATTTTAGGTTTTGTTTGTTTTAGTTTCTGATGGAAAAGCTGAAAAATAAGAAGTTGAAACAAACGGAGTTCTGAAATGTTTGCTTTTGAAAAACTGAAAACCAAGTTTTTATTGAAATGAACTAAAAGCTGAAAAGCACATTTTAAGCTATTTTTTTTTTTGTTTTTGTTGCATTGAAAAGCTAAAAATATATTACAAAACTTATATTTAAATTTCATCAGGCAACTATTTCAACTAACCACTAGTTAATTTTTTTAAAAGCACAAAAGTAAAAACCAACATGCTCCTTAGGCCTCTTTGTTTGAGTTGAAGCTTTTGAGTTTTTATAAAAACTGATTGATGGCTATTTAAAAAGCTGACTGGTGGAGTAGTGATTATTACCTTTTTAACATATATTTAGCTTCTCTGCACACCAAAAGCCAGAAAACTAGCTCTGGTTTAGCTTTTAGTTCATTTTCGCAGAAGCTGGCTTTTCAGCGTTCTAAAAGACAGTTTTTTAAAACCTTTCTTTGTTTCAGCTTTTCTAATTTCAGTTTTTTAACTTAAAAAAGTCTATCTGAAAAGTTAAAACAAACAAGGCCTTAATAGATTTATAGACGGCTCAGCACCCTGCATTAAGAAACTGGAGTACTGAAAATAAATGGCACCGAAAGTTCAGCGATTGTAAGTGAATTGCCTCCTTAAAAACTCACACCTTTCAACTTATGCAACTGGATTTTCACTGAGACAGAATGTAAACGTGCACATGAAACTTGAATGGGAAGGATAGTGTACGTAAGAATTTGAAGGAATTCGTGGGTTGAATCTAACGGATCCCTACGAAATCACCAAATAAGTACTCCCTCAAAAGAAAATGGATTAAGATTGGAGCAGCAAGTACAGGCATGAAAGGAGGTTCGAAAAGGGCGATGCCGCAAAAAATAACAGGCAGGCCAGTAAAGCCACGCCCTTTTACGCTTACTCCGGCCCCAGGCGACGCAAAACCGGGGACGTAAACACCGTGATCATGCCCGATCGAACCGTGATAAAGCGAGCTCGCCTTTCGCGCACGCTCGCGGCGACCCAAAGCAGCAGCATGCTCGATCGCCTCCCTTTTTCTTACGAGTACTACTAGAAAATTTGCTTGGCCGGCGGGGAGCTTTGGAGCAGTCCGATGACGCGTGTGCAGCGCGACGGCAGCCAGGCGTCGCGGCGAGGCGTGGCGAGCTTTTCCGCTGCCCCTGTTCGGAGGCGCTGCGTGGCGGCTCACCCATTGTTTGGGGTGTGAGGTTCTTCTTCCTCCATGGACGCGAAGCGTACGTTGCGGGTCATGTGCTTCGTTCGTTGGTTCTAACGCATGCTTATCTGTGTCGATAATTTGGATGTGGTTACACAGTGATAATATGCAAGCTGGTGTCGCTGTCTCGTGCTGATCGCTCGCATGCGCCCGTCGACAAAAAATGTGTAGATTAGCCGTTAGCTCCTCAGGGCCTCAGGGGGATAAAAAGGGAAAAGACGGGGCCGTAGCATTAGCATAGCGAAAGCACACGATGAAGCATGGTTACTGTACGCAGAGAGAGGTGACGAGTCAAAGACTACGCTCGTACTAGGCGTGAGGTGAGCCGAGAACGGCGTGCAAAGAGGGAGGAGGGTCTAGTCCGTGGTCGTATAGCCGGTGTAGTATACCCCCTGCGCGTCGCCTGCGTTAGCGAGCTCATGATGATGGTATGGTACGGTAGGCGGAGGAGCAGTAGTTTTGGTCCGGTAGGAGTATGGTGGTAGCCGGCGTGTTCTCTCTCTGGTCCGGTCCATGTCTTGGGGTTCTTTTGAGGCGTGCCGTGCTCGATCTGACCGCGACAACTTATAATGATGTTGCGCTTCACGAAGCAGCCGCTGCTCCCTCCCTCGTTCTCCTCTCTGCTCCGCTGCGGCTGCTGCTGCACAGTAGCCATAGCGTCCGCTCTTTTCTTTCCCCTTTTCCCGTACGTAGGTGAACTCGCGAGCGCCACCAGCAGCTAGTCTCCGTCCTGTACTTTCCTCGTCTCCCCTCTATTCACTCTCTCTCTCTCTCCACTCGCACACAAACAGAGACGACATTGCCTTGTGCGTTGCACAGTGGGGAAAAGAAGAAGCTAACCGTCCGCTCGCTCCGCGTGGATTCCTCCCACGGCGATTAGGCCCCCGGTTTCCCGTAATTCTGCCTGCGCCTCGGGGGGCGGCTTCGCCCGCTCGTCGTCGTCGCAGCGTCTGTGCGCATTGAAAGTTTGGCGACGGCCGCGGGATTTCTTGCCCGGGAGAATCGTTGGAGTATCCCTCTTCGTGGTCATGCCCCGGTGGCAGGCCCCGTTTGGTCACCAACCCAATGCTCGGAGCCGGAGGGTACGACGCGACTCGTCACATCGCTGCTGTTCCCTGCCTTCTCTGTGTGCTTGGTGGATCGTCTGGACATTGCATTCCTTTTTACGCCTACCATAACGGAAACGTCGGGCTGTTCATTCTCGGCAAACAAGCTTGCTTATCCATGCGACCAAACGAGACCGATGTACTGCCAATTAAAGCATCTCTAATGTATAGAACCAGCTTTGATTTTAAAATGAGACTTACAATAATGTGATTTTACTTATTTATATCTACTTAATATACAGAACTAGGTGTTGGATCTAAAGAGAGGCTCACTGAATAAAAAAAGCTTTTATCTAACTCTATGTTTGCTGTTTTTTATTGATGGAACCTGATTCTATGCATAAAACCCACTTTTTACTACAATCACTACACAATGTTTAGAACTTGATGGTAAGTATTTTTTTAATCTTTATAACCAGCCCAACCTGCAGACTGGAGATACTCTAAGCAAGCTTCTGAAACGCTTACTCCTACATACGGAGTATACAAAACCAAGTGGCAGGAGGGGTATCATTTCCTTCGTGGACGACGCAGAAACAAGTGGTTTTCTGATTCATGTGCGGTAACGGCAGGGAAAAGGCGACGCGCTGAAATGATCGGCGCTCTTCGTGGGCGACGCCATGGGGAGCGCGAGCCCGTGGCCCCGTGCCCATGCTCGTCCTCTGCTCCTCAGGCTCTGCCGGGGGCGGGCGAAGGCCTGTCCGTGGCGTGACGCATCACGCAACCTTGCTCGGGCAAACAAAGCCGGTGCGCGGTGATGCTGATGCAGGTGCGCCCAGGTGAATAATTCGACCGAATCCTTGCGGGGCAGCGGGCAGGCACCACCACCACCGCATGCAATTAACGAGAGAAGTGCTCGGTGGGGGCAGATCTTGTGAACCGGCCCTGCTGGGACCTGGTGCCGAGTGACGACATCTTGGGCGGTGCATTGGTGCAGTGCGCGGAAGGAATTTGTTTCACCGTCTTCTTGCAACAGTAGTACTGTCCTGCAATGGAAAAAGCAGAGTGTGTGGCAAATGGCCCGGAGCACGGACGGAAAATGTCAGGTACTCAGATGGGAACTGGCAGGCAGGCAAGCTTCGGTGAACCGATCCCCATTTTCTTTTCTTTTTTCAGGTTCATGGGGACAAATTTTGCTGAACCATCTAAGCAATCTTGTTCAGGTGAACCGTCAACCGAGCATGGCTCCATGAGCTGATGGTGAACCGATCCCCAGGGCACTGGCTGCTGCCTGATGCCTGCCTGCACAGTAGGAGTACTCCACAACTTTGCAGCAACCCCTACGGTTCGTGGTTTCTGGGTGATGACAAGGGGACAGCTAGAGTGGTGCGCCGCAGAAAGATGACGATGCTGATGGTGCACCGTGCTGTGCAGGCTGGATCAGTCGACAGGCACGGCCCCATGGCTGTTTAGCACGGACAGCCTCTGCACTCTTGCCCTACACGAATAATGTGCATGGCTGTACGGGCACTACCATCATGTGATTTGATTGCACGTATCTCCTCCGATCAGTTGCGTATCTCCACTTCAGAAACACGAAGCTGTTGGTTATCGACGCGCTACAGAAAGATTGATGAACAGCACAGAAAGAATATTCATCATGATGCGTGCTGGCGCTGGTCTTGATCAACGTCAAGGCTGTACTAGTACTAACCAATCGTGGACCCGGCCATAAGTACAGAGAGCAACGGTTCCGCAGACAAGGAGATGTTCAGTCTACTCACTAACTTTACATGACTGAGATATACCAGTATTACCACACCCTTCGTACTAGTAGGAATACAAAAGTTAGCCGCTTGTTGAGCTCCAGCTTCCAGGAAACAGGCGCACCGCTGGCTAACTTTTCCGGTCAGAGCTATGTCGCCTGACCTCCTGGCTAATCTTGGATAGCCTGTATCGCACCAAACCAGCACAAGCAGTACAGGTTCACGCCTAGTTTGAAACGCAAAAATTTCATAAAAAATTTATATAATTTTACAAAAATTAATTTAATTTCACGTGAAAAAATGAAGAAATTGAAAAAATTCTTCTGTTCCAAACGAGGCTTAAGAGGAGAGAAATAGTCATCTCTAGAAAAATGTAATATTCAGATAACTTTGTTCACTAAAAAAAAATGTGTGTAACAAGTGGTTGAATGGCACGTTATTGTTCAGCACTTTCGGCTGCTACTAGATACAGTCCTAGTTTTGAGGGAATTTTTCATTTTCAAACAGGGTATAAAAAAACTAAAGGAAAACGAAATCACCGGACAAATGAGGTCTGTAGTTTGGATTACGAGAACAACAACAACATTTTACACCAAGTAATTTTCTGGCCAGGTTGGCTGAGTTCAATTATTAGGTACTGTACTACGTAGGAGCATGGGCGATATCCTAAACCGGTGACATTCTGGAAATATCAGACCAATATCTTAACTGGTGCCCAGATTTGTGTTTGGAAAGGTTATATCCAACTGGGCCGGGCCGAACTGGACTGGATGAACGTCGGGAGCAGTGGCCCAAGGATGATTCTGTTTCGTTGACACCAGCACGACCAGGCTTCCAATTCCCAGATTTGCAATGTGTACGAATTTTGCTGTATGGTTCCGTTTTGTTAACACCACAGTACCATCAAACATCCACAACCTGTTCTCCTGGGTGGAACTTCATTGGGGGTAAAGAAATTTACACGACACATAGATCGTTGTTTTATGGACAGATCAGTTTTGCAATGACATGTAAGCTACTCTGATACTCTCCGCATGTAAGCTGGCTAGAATCAAATAATGTTGGAGAATATTCCTTGGTATTAAAGTTATAGCAGCTGAACACACTGATTATTTGCTTGACAGCTACAGTTATCACTGTTTATTAATGGCAGTCCTTAATCACACAAACTGCTTGCATATCGCATCACTCGTATCCAAGAGAAATATCTACCAAATTCACTAATGCCCCACTAAGCCACACGCTTGATAAATTTATGCGGACAAATAGTTTATGGACCATGCGGTCATCCTGTATGTTGTTGGACACCTGTCGACCGGGTGGGAAGCGGTCAGTGGAGATCTCATGATTTCTGCGAATGGAATGTCTCGGTGTCTCCCAGATGGCCAGAGATGCTGGTGCCGAAGATATGCTTAGCTGTAGTTGGACATCTTCAGTTCTCGGATTTACAAAGAGTCAATTAGTTCAATACTATTACAAAGAAGCTAGAGTTGCAAAATATTATCACAAAGTTTTAAGCTGCTAAATACCATTGGAGATTGGTTTGAGCTGGAGATTACCACCGACTGTCAACTTTAACTGACGGAAGACTTGAAAAGACAAAAATACCCCTAGCTTTAGAGGAATAATTTCAGTTGAGTTATCAATGTTTCACAAAAAAAATCCAGCACGGCATTTGTGCAATTTAGATCTTTTTTTTAAAAAAAAATCAGGACATCAGACACGTGGTAAACAGCAATTTGGACCACTTTGCTCAAACACACATGCATACAAGTCACATAGCTTAGATGGCAGTCTTCCACATACATAAAAATCATAATTAATGTCACCATTGACTTTTAAATTCAACTTTATCCATTCGTCTTATTCAAAAGATTTGTTTGAATGTGTAAAATTTTAAGTTGTGATTCAAATAACTCTAATGATAAATCAAATTAAATCAAAATATATTAATTTTATCAAATTTTTTTAATAAGACAAATAATCAAAGTTAAATTTAAAAGTCAACAGCGATATCAATTAAAAAACGGAGCGAGTAGGTGATTAATACAAGTTCAAAGGCACTCACATTTGTTTCACTAACATATTGGATGCAGTACATAGATATAAGTCAAACACGCCACGACACATCTTAATGATGAAAGCTGGTCATGGTGTAAACAGCAGCCATCTTTTACTATCTAAAGCAGCGCATAAAAAATCGCGCTGCTATCGTTCCACGTTGCACGTCATCAAAATTAATCTTGGCTATTGGTTGAACAATATGTTCGATCTGAATTGTCAATCCATTTAACCGATTATTCAACCTCTAGAACCTTTCTCTGGCTCTCGGTGCCGCCCCACCCCCCCCCCCGGCCGCAGCTGGCACCCACGTTACGGGCCTACATTGCCATCGCAGCTGGGTGACGCCGCCGCCACCCTCTACTGCTAGTGGAGTTGACTATCGCGGACCGATGCCACTGCCTGTTGCCGAAGAACCTGGCCCCACCTGTGCCTCCGCACGGTGATGCTTCTTCCGTCCCCCCAGCACCACTGCCGCTCAAATCGACGCCCGCTACCCACGCCGTTGTGGACATCCGAGCAGGCAGAGATGTTGTCACACGACTCGCCTTCCCAAAAGATGTCATCCGTCCACCACCCTGCTGCTAGAGTCCGTTCATCCTAGGTGTTGTCTGTCATTCTGCTAAAACCCAATCATCAACCAATCCTGCACCGCCTTGCTGCTATACATATCTTTGTGAGCTCACTGACCGTCATCCTATACTTGCTTAAAGCTTAGTAATAGCTCATGTCGTTCATAGAAAAACATGAATTCATTTAGTTCCACACATTAGAAAATAATTAAGACATTCACACTACAATAATTATTTGCATTTCAGTTCCCCAACAAGCCATCACAGGTGAAACGAGGAGGAATGTATTTCTTTCAAGCAACGCAGACAAAAAAAAAGTTTATGGATTGCTCAGCTGATAGTAAAAAGGATAAAAAAAATCTCAAAAAATGGTAGGAAAAAATTTAGCATGTAGATATTGTGCTCTTACAGAGGCTCTCCTGAATTTTATTTTTAGACGTGTTGCAATTAGGCTACAAGTTAAAAATACAGGTGTAAATTTCAACAAAGAATCAAATAATTCAGTTGAGTTTGCAGGCTAAGCTATTGAGATAAATTATCAATAGCAGAAAGCGCATGATTGATGCATGTCTCGATACCCCTAATGAAACCTTCTCCTCTGGTGTGCAGATAATGAATGTGAGTTCAAGGCTCGGTAGAGTCCATGGAAGGTAGAACATAAATTTTTTTAATGGGTTCTTATGCTTGTTTAACTCATTTCTTATGCTTTGTTAATATATTTTTTTATTAAAAAATACTTGAAGTTTGAAATGTTACTCTAAAATATTTATGATCTATACACTGAAATAAATTGATTCCTCATTTTGGTGATGTGGCAGTGTTTAACTGCATGGTAACAAGTGCAATGAAGCGCGGCAAACGGCGCGCTAATCTTTCTAGTTCTTCTCCCAATGCCCTCTTCCTACTCCTTGTGATTTGGGTCACATCCAAGCTGCCGATGGCCACACTCTGTGCAGAGCTAGCAGCCGAACTCTTCGACCTCATGGCACCTTCAGCGCATCTGCCGGTGCGTGATTTGGGTTCCTCCAGGCAGCAGCCGAGCAGCAGTCTCCTGGATCCCTCCGAGCAGCCAAGCAGGGGGCGTGCTGCCGTGCTGGGACTGGTGGCACGCTTGGACTGGTGGCGGCAGGGGGGCGCGCGTGGTGGCGGCAAGGGGCGCGCTTGGTGGCTGCTGGGAGTCTGCTGCGGCGGCGCGCGCGGACTGAGGCGGCGAGGGCGCGCGGACTCAGGCAGCAGGAGACGCACATCGTGGTGGCGTGGACTGGTGGTGCCAGCGGTGAGGTCCTGCAGCGGCGCGCGTTGACGAGGCGGCAGGGCCGCGCGTGGTGGTGACGACCTCCTGTGGCGGCTGGCTGGGTAAGACTTGTGCTAGGGTTCACAACCAGGGGTAAAAATGAGATTTAGAAATTCTCTCAATTGATTAACGTGGTATTGCCTCAAAGTTGGACGGAAACCGTGACGGCATGGTACAAATCAACCATGAATCAGATTCCAATGGTATTTGGCAACTTCAAAATTTTGTGTTCCCAATTTCAGCTCCTTTGCAATGGTATTGACCTAATTTTCTCGTTTACAAAAGCCGGCCACCGTATTTATTTGCTGGCTTTAAATCTTGTAAATCCGAGAACTTCTATCCCAGGAACTGGCCAGATATGCCACCGTATTCGGAGGCTAACCATTTCTAGATATTATTTACGGGAGTACTGGCTACGATTCTAGTCTACGCTTCGTCGAGCTGCAACTGTAGCTGTGGAACGCGTGGAGTCGGCATCGCCTGGAATGCGAACGCTGCTCATCCGCAGGGACCGCAGCCGGCGGCAAGCACGTACTGGTGCTGGTCGATGCCGTTGCCGCGCGCCCTCACACAGTTCACCGCCGGCTCACCGTTCCCTCGTGCCCTTCCAGAGGATCATGTCGGTAGCTCTCGACACGCCGACTCCCTACAATACTCAAATTCCATGTTTGAATTCGACCGCGTTCTATAATCTATGCATGTGTGTGACGCCATTATCATGTGTCGTCGAAACGTTTATCAGCTCATGTTAGTTGCAGATCGATCATTAACAAGATTATCCGATCTTCAACCACAAACAAAGGTAGAGTCCACAGACGGTGCTTGATCGATCTCTGGTGGCAGCTGGCTACCTTTTCCCGGGAAACCCGACCGGGATTCTGGAAGCAGATGGCAAGTTCGGTGACGCCCTCTCGCACAAGCAAAAAGTGTCGGCGCCTGACACTGATGGAACTCCTGAGATATTTTCCTTTTTGTTACTATACCGGTGAACGATTCTGGCTCTTGCTACAGTCCAGAGCAAAGTCAGAATTTTCTCTGCGTTTCCTTCGGCTGTTGAACGTGGTTATAACGTGCACGTACTCCTCCAACAGACCGATCATGGTCGTGGAGAGATTGCTGAGGCACGCATATGTGTCCCTTGCTAACTGGCTCGAGCGCGCTGAAAAAATGCGGCAAAATATCCTGAGCTTAAAGTACTGAGAAATGGTGTCGAAGTTACAGATTTTTCTGATCGAGAATGGTGTGGAAGTGCAGGATTTTGAGAAAATAAATAAGTGCAAATATGATCAACCTTTACATTTGACAGCTATTTTTCTTTTCTAGCAGAAACTAGGTGCGGACTAATTCATGTTCAGACGAGCACGATGAACAAATTAACTAACAGTTGTGAGGCTTTTCCC
The DNA here is from genome assembly GCA_001602295.1 of Zoysia matrella. Classification (NCBI taxonomy): domain Eukaryota; kingdom Viridiplantae; phylum Streptophyta; class Magnoliopsida; order Poales; family Poaceae; genus Zoysia; species Zoysia matrella. The sequence goes on along the minus strand of BCLG01002801.1, from coordinate 51,882 downwards.
TTTTGTCGGAAGCAGTGAATGGGCGATCCAAAGATTCCCTTTTGTCGGAAGCAGGGAGACCAACGAACACATGTACACGCACGAATGGAACTAAACTGTCACCAGATATTTACCAACTAATCGCATTCTCATACACTGATGCTGTAAGTTTACATACAAATATATGTTTGTTATGACTATGACGTCCTTTTGTAGGGGAGGCAAATGATCAGAGTCAATTTTATAAACAACAAAATTGTTTTTTCCCTCGAGAAATTATAATGACACCAACTCTTTCCCACGATCTTGCCAAGTCCTTGCCAACAATCTTCTTTGTTCCCAACTACGCTCCTACGTACAATCCAGGTTTATTTTCCTCCTTCTGCCTAGTTCATCATCATTCATCCCAATGCAGACCACCACTCTTGTTAGACGACCACCTTCAATTACTCTACATATTTGTCTCAAACAAAAAATACTCTACATAGAAGTCACCTAATCATGATCCAATTATTCTTGTATAATTATCTGGGCTCTCTCGATCCCTCGCTCATTGCGCCTCTATTTTTTTTAAACGAATTGTGCGTCTCTTTTTTTTTTATTCCGTGATTGTGCGAATTTCAGCGGTCTAGATTATAAAGGTAGTTTATATACTGTAGTTTATAAACGTGATCCGGTAGACGTGTTTGGATGTTAGATTCTAAAAACTACGTATCTAATTTTTTCTTGACTAATAATTTATTTACCCTTTGTTATTAAGAGCAGTAGTAACTTTCATAATAATTTGGAGTAGAGATTTGATAAGGGCAAAATTGTCTTTCATTAAGTTAATCATCTTTTAGATACAATGAGTTTATTATAATCTGATTTTCAGTTTTTATAATCTAGAAAAGAAAACAACGTGTTTGAAACCACTAACGTTAAATAATTTAGATTATAATAATTTGGTTGGTTCCAAACACGCCTAAACAATGCGCTAGACACCAGTGTTCAATTTGACATTGAAACCGCAATTGTCAAGAGCTTGAGCAACCACAATGTATATGGATCAAGTAGTCCATATGGGTGAGTCCCGCAGCAGTGAACTTTAGCTACGGAAACTCTCACAACGCTTATGTCTTCACGTTAATTAAAAAATAGTTACCATGCTAGAGATGCAACATGGAAAGAAGAGTGAGAAATATCATTGATTATTTTTATGGGTAGTCCATACCACTATAGGTGACCATAAGCTTTTTTTTCTTATGGCTTAAATTGCACAATGCTTATGGACTACTATATATTATTATATTATTGTTTATTTATTATGAACTACTTTTCAATCCCATTGTGGTTGGAACATTCCTCCCTCCAACCGAACTGGAAGCTAAGAGCTGCCCTAATACTTCTAGACTCAGGCACGCGCATCACCGTTTGCCCAGCAGGCAGCAGCTCGGCCATTCGTGCTTAACCAGTTCCTGAAACGGAAAACTCCAAAGAATGGAGTCCTCCGAGGCGAGCTGGCACTCGTTCGATCCTTCAGTCGCCATGGAGGACTCCGAGGCGATGGTCCAGCTGCTCGGCGCGCAGGTACCTCAGCGACGAGCAGAAGCAGCTGGCCATGTACTGGCCCGGCCAAGACGCCGATGAGTACTGCGGCAGCTCGGCACCTTACTACACGCAGCAGCTCAGCTCCGGTGCAAGCTACGTCGACGACAACGGGTACTAAGGCGGCGGCACGGTCACGACGACCGGCGACTTCTTCGTGCCGGGGGAGGAGATGGCGGATCCGAGCCTCATGCTCGATCTGAACCTCGACTTCGAAGACCAGGACGGCGGCGAGCTAACGGCGCCGTGTAGTAAGAGGAAGCGGGCGCTGGAGCTGGAGCAGAAGGACGAGAGCACCACGGGGATAGTTCCAACTAGGAAGAAAGGGCGTTCCACGGCGACGCCGGTAAGGGTACCATGAACCCGTACCGAATCAAAGGGGTGTTGTGCATCAAAGAAGAGCAGAGCTAGATGTCTGAAAATGTGAGTTTTTCTCTGATCGATGCAGGCGCCGAAGAAGGGCAAGACCGCGAAAAAGGCGCAGAAGGGCGCGCCCAGCATCCAAGGCAACAACCAGGAGGAGAGCAACGGCGACCTGCAGAGCTCGCGCAACTACCTGTACTCCGACGAGGACTCGCAGGAGATGACGGCGTGCAGCAACGTGAGCTCAGCGTCCAAGAAGACGTCGTCGTCGTCAGCGGGACGTGCGAAGGCGAGGGCCGACCGCGGGGCGGCCACAGAGCCTGTACGCCAGGGTACGAAACTAGCACGATTTCAGCACTTTGCTTCTGTTTGCTGTCTGAATCTGAGTACTCCTAGTTCTGAAGATTTTCTCTGCAATGTTTGGTGGAACAGAAGAGGAGGGAACGGATCAATGAGCGGCTGAAGGTACTGCAGAACCTTGTGCCCAACGGCACCAAGGCAAGTGAAATTAAACCAACAATTCGTTCTGACGGATGGTTCTGATTAATATACGTAACGAATGGATGGTTCTGATGCGTGGACGGATGTGGTTTTTAGGTTGACATCAGCACGACGCTTGAAGAAGCGGTTCAGTACGTCAAGTTCCTGCAGCTCCAGATCAAGGTTGGTTCCCGCAAAACTCTGATCTCAATCGATCCTGTGGATGTGCCAAATGTACGTGTTGCTCAACGAACGCAAATTTTTCCTGGCTGCGCAGCTGTTGAGCTCGGACGATTTGTGGATGTTCGCGCCGATCGCGTACAACGGCGTCAACGTCGGTCTCGACCTCAAAATCTATCCGCCGCAACAATGAGCGGCTCTGAACTGAAGCCGGCGCTTGGGGCGAAGCTCATGGCGCCTTTGCAGCGGGCATCGTTTTTTTCTCGTCTTCTTTTTCCTACGTCCTGTTCGTCTTTGAATTCGTTCCTGACGGAGGAACTCTTGCGCCAGTTGTGATGAAACGCATTTTGCGGTCTCGCCACTGGCCGCCTCCGTCGAAAACAGCTGAAACCCTGTGCCGAGCTGAATTTTTGTATCGGCAGTTTGGCACTTAAGGCCCTGTACCGAGCTGAATTTAATTTTTTAAATAAGGCCAACGGCGATACTAACAATTTAGAAACAGATTACTCCCTCTATTTTTAAATTGTTCTCGTTGTTAAGTTTAAATATTAATTTTGACTATTTATCTTACTAAAAAGTTTGTTGAATACTATATATTTTGTTAAAATTACTCTATTACTAAAGTTATTTTAATTATAATTTTACACATTTAATTTTTTTTAAATAACATGAATCAACTGTTGACAATAATTTAAAAGCGAAGAGAGTATATTTTTAGCTTTTTTGTATTTTCGTTTATTTTCTCAGAATCTACATTTTAAGTCCTATTTATTTCAGTTCTTAGCTTTTTGACTGGAAAACCTACAGAAAAGCTGGAAAAAAAGAGCCAATTAGCCTACCCCTTATTTTCCGTCCTCAA
>BCLG01002801.1:11058-42008 GCA_001602295.1 Zoysia matrella | reverse complement strand
GGGGGGGGGGGGGGTAGCCAAATCGGGGTAGGATTTGATTCTTCTGATGGAGCGCAATTATCACAAAAGATTTGATTAGTTAGGATTGGAAAGATTTTAGTTCTGTGATCTTTCCCAGGATCAAAAGTTGGTTGTAAAGAAGACTGAAGAAACCGCTTGTTCAAGTGAGAGTAGATCAGCAGACCTCACTGAAGTAAAAACAAAAAACAAGAGGAGAGACAAAGTCAAGAACTCAAGATCAAGGACTGTAGACTGATTCCTTTTTTGTGAATATTGTACCAGCTAATCGAACGTCTATCCTCCCTCCCTGATGTGCGTGCAAACGCAATCGCCGTTCTCAGGAAGTGGGGCGTTGGTGCTGTAAGATAAGAAAATGGAGTTTGCTTGCTTCCTCCTTTCTAATGTTGCGTCTTGTGACCTGTCATCAGATCACCAGCATTGCTATTTGCAGCAATGGCACGCTGTTCATGGGAGACGACTGACACTGTTGGCTTCCCGCTACGACTGACACTGTTCAATCTCCTTGCACCGCTTCCCGTTGCACTGCAAATGATTCGGACAAGGTAGTACTCCAGGAATGGATCAGTTCCACGTCTGCTACTATTTTTTATACTCCCCCGTTCACTTTTATAGATAGCTCTAGACACAAAAATTAAGAAAAATTACGTAGAAAATAAAGAGAAAAGAGATATATATTTATTAAAAAAAAGTGTATTAAAAAAAGTGCATAGAAAAGTGAAAATAATATATATTAAAAAATAAATTTTAAATATTAAAATAACTTATATTTACGAACGGAGGGACTACCAACTTCAGCAAGAAAGAAGGTCCCTGAGTTATTTGAAGACATCGTTGTAGCATCAGTTGACTGTGTTCCAAGTACCAGAGTCCTGCCGTTTGTGTATTCACCGAAGAAAGGCTCTGCGTGTTAAGAAAGGCTGGTGCAGTCAAAAGCAAGGGGACAAGCATGAGCTGAGAGACACATGACCTGGTAAAACTTGTTGTACCCTACCCTACCCCACTGCTGTCCTGAGCTGTCTTAGCATGGCAGCTGAACAAAAATATACTGTCTCTATTTTTAAATTGATATCGTTGTTGACTTTTAACATTAACTTTGATCGTTCATTTTATTTAATTTTTTTAATAAATTTCATATATTTTATGATAATTTTATTTATTATTATAGTTATTTGAATCACAACATTTTACAAAATTTAACTAATTTTTTAAATAAAATGAATGATTAAAGTTGATGCTAAAAGTCTAACGGAGACATAATTTAAAAAATGATGGAGTACAGTAGAAGCACCACCAACATGGCAGGGCAGGTCTACTACTTGGTACGAGTACTGCTGAAATTCTATTCCCAGTGGTTGTTTTCATGCAAGCAAAGAATTGAAGCTGCTGCCGAGTAGGAGTAACATGCTTAAGTTAGTGCCTTGACTGGTAAAAAAAAAAAAAAACGTCGTCCTGCATCGGCGCTGGTGGCAACAGTGATGGAAGCAAGCTGCAAGCTTTGTCAACTGTCCATGGTGATGTGAGGATCAGCCTGGGATGCCGAACAAGGTAACTGACTGACAGGCGCTGCTGAGCCTGTAGCAGTAGCACGCACAGTCGTGTGGTGTATCTGCTGTGCTGATGCTGCCATTTGGATTGCATTATATTCCGGGTCAAAAGGACATATGCTTATACCCTGCTGGAATTTTTGGGGAGCAGCCGATTGTTAGCAAGGTTTGTGGTGCCTGAGTATTTTATCGGTCTTGGAAGCCAGTGTGGGCGGTTTCTTGTAAAATAAAGAACACGGAACTGACATAATGATAAACATCTTTATCTGAAACCATTGCCTCAAATAAGAAATCATCTGCTGTACAAAGAAGCACATTCTGGTGATAGTAAGACCATAATCACATGGGAAAATAATAAGATGTAGTACATTACAGATGAACAGAGTTCACTAATTTTATTGCAAATAGCTTAACTTTACTGCATCTACATAGTGTAAAAAAATTCAGAATTGTAACAAAGAACCTACTAACACAAGTCAGTCTAAACACTTGTCATAGATGTTTTCTGGACTTCCGGGTCGTGCACACATTTCAGTGCCATACATAGCTCTGACTTTTGCAAGATAAAACCATCAGGAAAAAACCAAAAAACAACAGCTACGCAGACAGAAGCTTCGAAACAATTTCTAAGCCCACAAACTTGGCTTTTAGTCTACGATCAAAAGGAGGATAAAAAGAGCATAGATTCACAAGTTTTGAATGACAATGCACAGAATTGCATTGCCATGACCAGACGGTGCCCCCTGCCAACGTCGGTTTCTGACTGAAATGTGTTCTAATCTCTTAACAAGAACCAACCGGGATCATCTTGACAACAGCAGCGATAGGCATGCCTATGAAACCGATGAAAATGCAGGATATCCACTGCTTGAGTGAGAGAGGTATAGTGTTTGCAAAATCGCCCAGAAATTGGATTATGATGAACTGGAAGATGACAGTGCTACTTAGGACGGCAACAAACACATTGTTATTTAGAATGCCTTCAAATACATTTATCTTCTCCATCTCTCTTGAACTCACTTCATTGAATACCTTCACAGCAGAGACAAATGGTTTATACAAAACACGAATTGCATTGCTAGATAGCAAACAAATCCAAATGTAGCCTAAAGAAATTTTCAGGCATAAAAATGAACGCCACAGAGCACTTGGAAATTTACCTGGCAGAACACAAAGCAATTGAAGATTAGTGTGTTCAAGACAAGATCTGAATTGTCGCCCACAAGTCCAAACATCCTCTTCCCTTCCGTCTGTAGGTACCAAATCACAATAAACTGATAGAAGGCTTGTCCTAGGATGTTCCTCCACATAATGTTACTGATGAAGTTTCCTTTCCTTCCAACAGGAGTTCTCTTCATTAGTTCATTGTTTGGAGGTTCAGTGGCCAATGCCAGTGCTCCAAGTGTATCCATAATCATGTTGACCCAGAGCAATTGCACAGCAGTAAGAGGAGCACTCCCTGAATAAACATGCATAAGAACAGTGAGAGATCATCACAAAAAAGGAAAAATAAGGAATTTCAATGTTGAGATGTTCCAACCACTCCAACAAGTCTTAAGGGAAGGTTTATCAACATGATATTTATGAATATAGATTTTTTGGGGGGAGAGGGTTAGGTTTATCTTAGAATTGTAGTCAGATTAATCTATATATATACTGGGCAGTTACCAAATGGTAACCATAATTGGAAATTCAAATCTACAGTACAGCTAACTGTACCTGTCAAGCAAGCTGATGAGAAGTTCACAACTAGAGCAACCACATTGACTGTCAGCTGAAACTGTACAAACTTCTGTATGTTGATGTAAACAGACCGACCCCATTTGGCGACTGTGACAATAGTGGAAAAGTTGTCATCAAGAATAATGACATCCGCACTCTCCTTTGCGACCTTCAGAAGATAGAGATGAGTCAATATAGGAGTAAACAATGGATTAACTTCAGAGATCACATAATAAATTCTGCTATTTGTGGAAATTATGTGCTGATAAATATTGTATGGGTACAGAAAGAAAAATAATTACAGTGACACATATAGCTAGCCATTACATTCCCAGATATATTAGATATCAGTGATACTACAGGCGTAGTTAACTGCAAATATTACCTCAGTTCCAGCGATGCCCATTGCAAGCCCAATATCAGCCTCATGTAAGGCAGGTGCATCATTTGTCCCATCGCCGGTCACTGCGACAACCTCATCAAGTGAATTCCGAAGATGCTTCACAAGGGTGTGCTTGTCAAGTGGTGAAGATCTTGCCATCACCTGATGCATGAAAACAGAACAGTTGATAAAATGAGCCGCAAAGATAGGCAAGAAAGCCTAGGTGAGTATACTAAAAAAAGCTACAAGCTAACCTGTATCTTGGGTATCAATTCAGTCATTTCTTTTGGGCTTTTAGTTCTGAACTCTGGGCCTTCGATAGCAATGCCATCTTCAGTTAAAATGCCACATTCCCGGGCGATTGCCTTTGCGGTGTTGATATTGTCACCTGTGACCATCCTAACAGTAATACCAGCAGACCTGCATATGGCAACTGATTCCTTCACTCCAGGCCTGACAGGGTCTTTGATCCCCACGATGCCAATGCAAGTGTACCCATCAACTGGAATTTGATCATTAGCTGAGAACCCATCCGGGACTTCTGCATAGGCAAGGCACAGTGTGCGAAGTGCCTCGTTTGCAAAGCTCTCGATTGTGGCATTCAAGTGTTTGATGGTTGCTTCATCTAGAGGAACGACACTGCCTTCTTCATTCAGGTACTTGTCACAAGATGCCAGTATGATCTCTGATGCGCCTTTGCAGTGTGCACGCAGTGCACCCCCTGGTAGCTGGATGACCACTCCCATTCTCTTCTTTGCTGAATTGAACGGCTCCACCTTGATGACGGTGGTCGCGTTTCGTACAGCTGAGAAGTCACCGCCAAGAGACAGGCCAAACTCGAGAATCGCTGTCTCAGTTGGTGTGCCCAGTATCTCTCTCTTGCCATCCTTGTTAACAACAACGTCGCCGCCGGTGTTGTTGAATATGGACTGCGAGAGCATCGTCATGACAGAGTCCGGCAACTCAGAGAACAAGGTCTTGATCTCTGAAGCACCGTCCAATTCTTTGATCTTGCCACAGATGCATGCCTTAACGACGGTCATATGGTTCGTCGTGAGCGTGCCGGTCTTGTCACTGCAGATGGAGGTAGCTGAGCCCATGGTCTCACATGCCGCAAGGTGCCTGACAAGAGCCTTGTCGTTCATCATCTTCTTCATGGCAAAGGCAAGGCTCAGTGTCACGGCGAGCGGCAGTCCTTCAGGTACCGCAACAACCACAATGGTGACGGCAATGGCGAAGAACTCGAGCATCTCCAGTGCATCATCCCCAGTCCAGCTCAAGTACGAGCCATCGTTGATCTTCCGCCGGAGCAGGCTCTCAGTGAGCACCGCGAACGTGACAACGGCGAAGATGAGGCCGATCTTTCCAATGATGGTGGCCACGCCGTTCAGCTTGACCTGCAACGGCGTCTCGTCATCTCCGCCTTCACTGAGAGTAGCCATCAGCTTTCCCCACTGGGTCCTCATGCCAACCGTGGTGATGAGCATCTTGCAAGAACCGTTCTGCACCTTTGTCCCAGACAAGAGGAATGGGTTCTCGGCGTTGACGGCGACCGGCTCGCTCTCCCCTGTCAAGCTCGACTCGTTGATCAGTAGCGAGTATCCCGACAGGAACAGACCGTCGGCCGGCACCTGGTCCCCGATGGAGAGGTGGACGATGTCGCCGGCGAGAAGCTCGTATATGGAGAGCTTCTGCCTGTACCCGCCCCGGGTGACCTGCACAGTGATCTTCTTCTTCTCCTTGTCGAGGTCCTTGAACTGCAGAGACTGGCGGTAGTCGCTCGTCGCGGTGACGAACACGACCAGCAATATGCTCGCCACGATGCCGAGGCCGTCGTGCGCGCCCCTGGGCCACCCCTCGGTGGCAATGCCCACCAGGAGCGAGAAGAGCGCGCACGCCGCGAGGATCATGAGCGTCATGTCCTGGAGCGCCTCCCAGACGAAGACCCAGAAACCACGGGACTCTGCCTCGACGAACTTGTTGATTCCGAAGATCTCCTGCCGGGTCACCAGCTTACTCTGGGACGTGGAGAGACCGTCGGACTCCGAGGTGGACAGCTTCGACACAAGGCCCTCGACGCCGCCATGCGATTTCAGCTTCTTGATGTCGTGGCCCTCGACAATCGAGCTCAGCTCCTCGGCGCAGATGCCAAAGCCTTTGTCCTTGACGTCGTCAGGGACCCTGTACTCGCTCGGTGGCGCAAGGCCTGCAGAAGTTTGGTGCTGGTTAGATTAACCGAAGAAAATGAAATGTACGTCGCTTAACTGCTGCGAGTAGGATGGCGTACCATGGAGGAACTGAAGCGCAGCCTTCGAAACAAGCACAGCAACACGTAGCTTCTCCTGAAATAGGTGCAGCATGCACTAAATTTCAGTCTCAAAAAGAAAATAAATGATTTGACTCATATTGCTTACAGGTAAAAAGTAAAAAAAAAATGGTAAAGACAGTAAAAGGTTGATTTGAAGATATGTCCACCAAATCCATACTTGCAGAAATGAACATAAGCATGCTGACACAGTGCAAGAACCTTGGCGAGAGGATATGAGGTGATATAGTGTTCTTAGCGAAAAGTTAAAAACCCAATCCTTTTCTTTTTGCTCCATATACAGTGTAATTAAGCATGCTGATATGCAGGCTGCCAGAGATTGACCAAGGCTAGAAATTTCTTTACCATTCCACAGATAAATGTCCTCTGAACCGACCAGTTCATAGATGTGCCAATTTGATATGTTTGCCAGAAAATTAAGTCAGTCTGAATAATCACTTTATGAAAAACCTAGTGATATTTTTATGCGAGTAATCTGTAGGTGGCTTCCCGGATAGTAACATGAGTCATGAAATTAAAAATAATTGCTCACAAACTGACAAAGATGGTAGCACTAGCACGCTGGCAGCTCAGTTTCAGGTAGCTCTTTCAGAAAGGTTTGGTACAAAATTACAAGACATGTAAAATATGAGCTCCGCTTGATATTTCAATGTGCTTTTGTCTGCACTTAACCATGTGCAGTCGGCACTTATTATACAGCAGTCGAGTTTCATGATGCAATACACCTGGTCAGGAGAATCCTGTTACGATCACAAGGAAACAAAATGATAAGGCGACGTATGAAAATGTAATGCAGTGCCTTTACGTCTACTCCATGTTGCATTGGATTATTTTAGAGGTTATGTCGTTTTCCGGACTAGTTGTGAAAAGGCATTTGCTTCTAAATGTCTACCTCTTTTTCCTGTTTACTGAAAACACGCGCCCCGTTTTGACCTTCATTGATCAGTTGAAACGCACGTGTATTCGTTAGGTAGAAACTGTAAGAAATGGACATGGTCACAGGCAACTTGAACTTTTGAAGAACACATGGGTAACTGGAGGCGGACTTTTTCGCAGTTCTCGACACGTTCCGTGTCTCTGTTTTCGACTGAAACCTTCGGCGCTAATGTGAATTCATCAACCATAGTTTTAACAGAACGGATGTTATGTAGTACTATCAGAAAACAGGGGAGCAAGCACAGCAGAGCAGAGCAGAGCAGATTAGGGGGACGCACCTGGTTGGATCGCTTCATCTGCGCGGCCTCGGACCGCTTGTCGAGGTTGGCGGTGAATCGGAAGCGCCGCTTGGGGTTCTTGACGACGCCAACGACCTGGCGCCATCTCCCCAGCGCCTCCTCCGACGAGTGCTTGGGCTTGACGCCCCCGAAGTTCTCGTTCAGGTAGCTCTCCATCGCCGCCAGATTGGAATCGATTCCCTCCCACCAACTGCGTGCTAGTGCTGGATATATAGACGACGCAGCCTCCAGCGCGGGGCAGGCAGGCAGGGAGCGACAAGGACGCGCTCAGCCGCGTGGGGCCGGGGTGTTGACGCCCGCGGACGTGGGGTCGCGACTCAGACTCGGGACATTGACGGCGAGTTGGTTCTCTCACTGGGTTGGGATGCCAGGGATCCGGGCTCCGCGGGGCGATGGAAAGGTGCGCGAAAAGTGGGGCGGACAAGGCTGTTGGTGTTCCGCTTGGTTCCGATATCTGTGCCTGCTCGACCACCCCGTGAATCTGTGATTGAACGTCGCCGCGTCCTGCCGCGTAAGAAGCGTGTGGGCCGGGCTGGGCCTGGGTCAGAAAGTGAAAAAAAGTGGTAAAAGGCCACCCACCCCGAATCATTTGAGCGACGACCGAGGACCAGCTCGGTCCGTGTCAAAGAAAACTGCGAGGAAATTTGGCGGTTCACCAGCTCGAGTTTAGTTTTTTCTTAAAAAAACATCAGCTCAGGTTTAACACGACATGGTCCCACGATGACGGCACGTTCTCCACTGGATCACGGCTTGAAAGGCGCGCACGTCCCGTAGCTCTTGTTAAATTTTGCGACGCGGTGCGCGACGGCAAACGAACACGACCCTGCTCCTTCCAGTTTTTGGAAGTCACGGTGTCGAAAATCAACGACGCGCCTGGCACGTCTGTACGCATTTTTCGATGTAGTAGCTCCAACCTCCTGCGGCGAGGAGAGAGTGAGAGTTTCCTGCAAAGTGCGGTGCATTATCGTTCCGGACGGACGCGCGGGTCGCATCGCCGAAAAAGCTCGGAGAGGACTGGGAACTTGCGACGCGTCTTCTCCGCGGCGAGAGTGAAGAGGACAGCGATGGCCCCAGTCGCCTCGCCGATCCGCCTGACGGTCACCACCTAAGGTAGTGTTTGGATGCCTGCATAATTTCTATTCTGGATGAGATGATTCGGCTGATGGAACTATTCTGTATGGGAAGATCTAAGTTGTTTGTTTGGTAAATTGTATAAAATAATTCATGATTTTGTTTGTTTGATTAAACAAAATAGTATTGCATGGTACAAGATCTTATTTGATTAGATGTATGTGTCGATAGCATAAAAGTCAAATTCTCAAACATACACAATTAAATATGACTCGATGAAACCTTTAAAATATCAAGTACCTTCTACAAAAATATTGAAAAAAAAAGCCACAACCAATAGGCACTAGTAACTCCCGCACTAGTAATCCCTGTATTCACTCTCTATTATAACCGTTAACGTCGTTATAGTCATAAACCACCTCATTTGTAATCTTTATCCTTTGAACTATAAAAAAAGATTCACTCAAATCTCTAAAAGACATTTGATCCCCTCTTAGATTCACTCAAAGATATCTATCATTCTCTCGGGATTATATTAAAAAAAATCGCATACTGGACATAAGTTTATTATTCTCCAAAAGATCCGAACCAGTTGATGAATTTTCTTACTAGCAAAACATTCTCGAACCAAATATCTGTCGAACTTGACCCGAAGGTCAGGCGTCGATAGAGGCGTGTCAAAAAAGGGCGCGTTGTTGAAAATTCATCAAATTCTCAACAAATCTTCAATGCATGTGTGCGTTTATCTTGATCGATTCACCACCAATGTCAAGAAAGAGGCTAGGTTGTGTTACACTACGGTCTCCACCAAGTTCATCTACATCGGCACTCCGCTTCGAAAGTTTATGCCACGGCAGGCGTTCTTCTGTTGTGTCCCGTCAGATGACCGAGCAAAGGGCGTTCATCGAATCACCTGAAAAGCTAAAAATATTTTCGTTCAACAAATCGTCTGAAGTCAACGCCACTCCTCGAACTCTATCCCGTTTGATGTGGTTCTCATCATTGAACCACATGAGTACAAGCCCCGAGTTAACTACTGTCGAACATATTAATAGAGAAGTTTATTTTCTTCATATCTTTTTTTCATTTGATTATATTAATTCTCATCGGACCTTTTTTATGTTCACGCCCTCACATATGCATGGTTCTAGGATAGCATAGCTCCTTAAGCAAGGAACATGTGGTGTTCCTTTATCTCTTTTTTATTTTTATACCAAATTGATGACTAACTTCTCATGCGCGATATCAATACATTCACGTACGAGTCGCATGCTATCTCGTCGGGAGGAGCAGGTGTCGTCATAAATATTTGGACGGATCATTTATAACGAGGTCCACGCTATAGCCGAATTGAAGGATTTCGAGAGCTGGAGCTGAACCTCATCAGGAGGTGGAGCTAAGCCTCTTCGGGAGTTTTGAGCCTCGTCGGGGAACTCAGCCTCCTATGCCTTATCGGAAATATCTGGCTCATCAGGAACTCCCAATATTATTAAATTGAATCATCTCATCGAGGAGCTTAGCCTCTTATGCCTCATCAAGAGTACTAGTCTTTGAGAGCTCCCTCAAGCAACCTGTCGAGCCATCAATCTATTTCAGATAAGATATTCTGACTATTTTTTTATAGTTTAATTTCTTTACATGTACGTATTGCATTCAATAAAATAAAACTTTAGACAGATCCGAACTTTCGTTTTTTTATGCTTATTTTATCAAATGTTTATTTATTTTACATATATCAATGCCGTATATATTATAGAATTTATTTTTTTAAATATTTTAGCATGATATTTGCTTGCTTATTACCAGCTTATAGGGATATTTTTTAACCCCTATTTTCTAGCTACATTTTTAAGCAGAGTTTTTAGAATTTTTATTATTCTGAAAATTTACACAGAATATAATTTATTATTCTGGATCTCCAACCAAAATACACAGAATATAATTTATTATTCTGGATCTCCAACCAAAATCTTTATTGGTTATTCTAAATCTACAACTAAAATTTTATTGATTATTCTAAAAATTCAACCGAAATATAAAGTATTCATCATCAGAATTTATCTTACTGGTTATTTAAAAATTTATCTGTACAGTGAATAAAGTTTTAGTGCTCGAAAGTTACAACTGTGCTACTGATGGCTTGTCACTAATGTGCATGACATCAATAAGCGAACAATTATCTCAGCCATTCTTTCATCTTCAATTGCTTTTACTGGCTGAATGGATATTTAACCGGACTTTATTATTAAAATATTTCTCTCTACCATGAATACCACATTAAAGCTCAGTGATTACTATTAATTATACATCACTAATGCGCATGACCATATCTCTAATGCGCAGGACACTGATATTGAGATGTTCATCGCTGCAATTTATTTGCCATCACTCATGTATTGAATAGTTATTCACACATTCATGCTTATCTAGATTTTTTCATCATTCTACTTTTGCAAATATTTTCTCCACAAATTCATTTATTTCTCAGTCATATTGGGTAGACGCATTTATTCTTGAATTTAATTATTTTCTTAATCACCTACTAGTTCACAGAAATTATAATACAAAGAACCTTCTCAGGTCACTATTCAGCCTCTTTATCTTGGCCGCCAGAGGTTACACAAGATGTGACTCTTAAAGGCACCTGCGGTCATCTTTTTCATTCAGGCTCTCTATCTTAGCTGCTGGACGGTTACATAAGATATAACCCTGATAGGCACAATACAAAAGACCTTCTCAGGTCACGAACAATCTTCTTAGATCACCATTCGAGCTCTATATCTTGGCCGCCAGACGGTTACACAAGATACGACTTTGAAAGTCACTCGCGGTCATCTTTGGAGTGATTTACTTCGGACCGGACTCGAATAAAAGTTCGCACCACATCCTTATCAAGATCTGGCGATACATATTGGCTCGAGCATACGCTTGAAGGCTTCATATTATTTTCTCTGGCAGAATATAACTGCTTGTATGAAGAGTCGAGGGCTACCATCATACATATCTGTCTCAATTTTTGAAGCACCTATCAACATTTTGGTGTGACTCTACATCAATAAAAAGATGATCAAATTTTTGTTCAGCGAGAAATTTTTTAAGGCACCAATCAGCATTCAAGTATAGCTTTACAATAATAAGAAGATGATGAATTTAACACAAAAATTCATCAAACAAGAAGAGATTATTTTTACTTTCAAGCTTCAGCAGAGCCAAGTTTATGATTCTTTCATCAGTTTACGAAGAAGACAAGATGCTACATCAAATCATTGAAGACTTTGTGGCCTTGTTATATTTTTCAAGACTTCATCTACTAGATGATTATTTTCAGTAATTCAAGTTGTGCATGTTTAGACTTCATGATGCACCAGAAAACATTTTATAGCATCCTCCTCTTTAAGAGCTTACCTCCCACTACCATACAAGCTGCAAGAATCAAGATGCACTCAAGATAACGAAGAAGAAGGTGGAAGCGCTGTTGTTAACGCCTAAAAAGACAAAACCCAATGGTATAAGCGTCCATAAGAAATGATATAGGCGCGCTTGCATAAACAAATTCATGAAGACCATGACGACTAATTTGTGAAAGCAAATTCTCGAAGACCAAAGATAAAATCTTAGAAGATAAATTCTTAAATGTAGAAGATGATGGCATTAGGAGGCAAGCTTGAAGGCTTATATCGATACATAAAAATCAGAATTTCGAACATGCACAGCCAAATATGACCCGAAATCACCTCTGGAGGATCAGGGTGCCTTTCGTAAGAATACTGACCAAGAGAAACTACAACCGACGTCATCAAAGTCTCATTCATATTAGAGAAAACAGCTACATTAATAATGTGCACTAGTAACCCCTACATTATGACACTAGTAATTCCTGTATTCACTCTCTATTATAACCGTAGTATCATTATGGTCATAAACCACCTCATTTATAACTCTTTATTTTTTAAACTGTAAAAGAGACAAGGGAGAAACCTTTAAGATACATCTGATCTCCTCTTAGATTCACTCAAGACACCTCTCATTCTCTATCGAGAGCATATTTTCACTGACTATTCGTCATTATATTCAAAAAATCACATACTGTATCTACGGTTATTATCCTTCAGGTGGCTCGAACCAGTCTAAATCATATCTCTTCCTTTTGATAATTTTTTTTACTAACAAAATGTCTTAGAATCAAATATCTGTTGAACTTTGACCCCAAGGTCTGGGTCGACAGTATTGCACTAAACAACATCAGAGAAACAAATTATTTAAACAAATTGAAGAAAAAAACTAATGATGGGGCAAAATCTCCTTCTTAACGTGAAAAAAAAAAGAAAAACAGAACAAAGTTAAGCCGTCCAAATCAATACCGAAGTCTCCTTCCTACCGTGAGCCAAAAGAAAAAGGAAAAAAAGGCCGGGGCAGGACACCGCCTCAGCGGCTGCGGTGCGGACACCATATGCGCCTTGGCCAATGGCCATGGCGGCTGACGCACCTTGTGCTGGCAGTGCTGCAGATGGCTTTTTGCCGCTGGGCTCGGTGGAGGCCAGCAGCAGCGGCAATGGAACCTCGCAGAGGCCAGCGACAGCGGGCACGCAACAGTTGAGGTCGGGGGCAGCGGCACCAATGGAGGCCGACGGCAGCCGCAGCTCGTGACGAAGGCAAGAGAAAAGCGACGCGACAGGCTCATCCTGGACAGAATCATTCGATGTTTTTGCCCGTATAGGATGGTGCGGCATCTCACGAGAATATTCGAGGAAGATGGATGAGCTCGTCTGGGATGAATCGGTTCCATCCAACAAAACAAACACGGGTACCTTCAGATCCAGGATTGTTCGGTACAAGAATGAATTCGTTCTTCAACCAAACACTGCCTAACTGAACGGCCGCGACCGTCCGCCGGTTTTCACCCGCAAAAGATGTTACGGGCCTGGAGCCCAGCCCGCGGCTGCCAGCGTCACCTATTCCCCCCCCCCCCCCCCCCCCCCCCCCCCCCCCCCCCCCCCCCCCCCCCCCCCCCCCCCCCCCCCCCCCCCCCCCCCCCCCCCCCCCCCCCCCCCCCCCCCCCCCCCCCCCCCCCCCCCCCGGCGATCTCGCCCGTCAGTCGTGCCCAGTGAGCCTTGGGCTACAGCTTGGTGCTTCACCGCACTTCTGGTCGGCGGCCATAGGCTACAGCCTGCTGGTTCATCGCACGTCTCGCCGGGCCCGTCGTCGGATCGCATGGCGCCAACCGAGCCACTGTAGCGCGACGGCGACCGGCGACGGGCGATCTCGTCTCCTTGTCCTTGGCAGACAGGGCACCCAAGCCAACTGGCCGAAGGACCTCGCCGTGGCAGAGGATAAGCCCGGGGCCCATCTTATCGCGGCGCGGATTCCTTCATCAATTCCGAGGCGGGCCCGCCGGAGAAGAACCTGATCGCACCCCACTCGGCTACACGATGCCCCGATCCGGCGATCCTCCAAAGCTGGGCACGCGAAACCGATAAGAATATGCAGCTTCCATCGACGCCACGGGTTTGGTTAGCTGCTCCCAGCATCGGCGCACCAACCGTGAACCAACCAACCAACCGTATCAAAAGCTAGGCAGCACGCGAACCAGCACACCCACGGCACCCACTTTCGGTTTCTCAAGGCTTGGGGGTGCGGTTGGAATGGCGCGGTCAACCACTGGTCCACTACTAGCACTTCATTATCGACGATAGTTAATTAATATGGCTGTGACGATAAGATGGGCCAGGCATGTCGTGGGCAACCCCATCCAAACCCCGATCATGCGTCTGATGATAATATAATGAAAGTGCATTAGCAGCTTAGCTTAGGTCAGAAGACAAACGGATGCTGATCCGGTGGTGATCCCAGTCAGTCTCGGAGCTGTAATTAGCAGCATGAACAGTCACACCGCGTTCTGCTCTGCTGATCCGATCGGAGCCAGCCGGCCCGGACAAGGCAGCAGCAGCGAAGAAGGAAACGAACTCGTAGTACAATCGTTTTGTTTCTCAGCGACCAACGGCGAGCGGAGTAAAATCGACTCGTTAAAACAGACCAGCGAGATCGTGCCGGCGCCCGGCGACTCTATCTGCTACTAGTACCGGGCGAGCGCGCGGCGGAGCACCTGCTGGAGGGGTCCCGGCGCGCTGAGGTGCGGGAGGTGGCCCTCGGTCTGGAGGAACTCGACGGTGGTGCGGCCGCCGAGGTGCGCCTTGAGGTAGTTGGCGACGGAGGCGGGGACGGACACGTCGCGGGTGGTCTGCACCACCACGCACGGCGCGCGCACCATGCCCAGCACGCCGCGGAGGTCCGTGTTGAACACCGTCTGGCACACGTGCAGCGAGATGTCGGGACGCATGTTGAAGAGTGTCCGGCTGAACTCCTGCACCGCCGTCGCCACGTCCGCGCCCACGGCCAGCGGGGCGTACCCCGTCGCCCACGCCGAGTAGTTCGCCTTCATCGCGTCGAACACCTGAAGGATCTCAGGCAGCTCGAACCCGCCGTGGTAGTCGTTCTCGTGGTCGTTCAAGAACCTACATAGTCGTGCATACAAAGATCACGCTTTTAATTACTTGATTGATTGATGATGAGCCTCCGGCTATTTAGTTAACTCCGGTCAAAGAAAGACGGAATTGAACAGAGCAGGCTTTAACTGAGTGGTGAGTACGTACCTGGGGGAGGCGCCGATGAGGACGAGCTTGGCGAAGAGCTCGGGGCGGCGGATGGACGCGAGGATGCCGATCATGGCGGACACCGAGTGCCCGACGAAGGCGCAGCGCGGGATGCGCAGCGCGTCGAGGATGGCGAGCAGGTCGTCGACGTACGAGTCGAGCGTGTTGTACCGCCGGAAGTCGAAGTGCTCCGGGTTGACGCTGCCGGCGCAGACGAGGTCGTAGAGCACCACGCGGTGGTCGCGGATCAGGTACGGCAGCACCCGGCTCCACGCGCTCTGGTCCGTGCCGAACCCGTGGGACAGCACCACCACGCGCTCGCCGGCGCCCACCACGCGCACGTTCAGGATCTGCAGCAGCTTCGCCCCGCTCGGCGCCCCGCCACCGCCGCCGCCGACCATGTTGCTGCTGCCGTCGGAGCTGGACGCCGCCGCCCCCGAGCCGCTGGTGGGGCTGCGCGGGTGCACGGTGGACCGAAGCATCAAGACCGCCGAGACAGGGGGATTGGCGGCGAGACGCGTGCGTAGGCGGGTCTTTTATATAGGAGAAGCAAGGAAAGCTGAGGCCATGGGGATGCATGCAGGGAGGAGTGCAGCTTGGCTTCCCCGTCTCCCTGTACACAAAGCTTTTCTTCTTCTTGCTCTGACCCCCCTCTCTCTGCTTTACTCTCTCCATTTTTTTATATCGCCGTTCACTTTTAAATTTAATGATTTTTTATTTTATTAAAAAATTTAATAAATTTTATATATTTTGATATAATTTGATTAATCATTAAAGTTATTTGAATCAACTTTAAAATTTTACATATTTAAATAATTTTTTTAAATAAAATAAATAGTTAAAATTTTACATAGTATTCTTCTTGCCCGTCCAGCGAGGTGGACGTGGATGACGAGAAGTTTTGTTTGGTGTTTCTCAAGTACCCGGGCTTTTGTCTGGACGCCCAATTATCCAGGCCACGGCAAAAGCACCGTAAAAACTGACGAGAGGCACCAATAATTCGCAGCTGGTTTTTGTCTCGCCTTGAGTTTCATTTCACCGGTCGCTGACAACCCTGACGCTGGACACGAGTGCACCACCGTAACTTCTTGGTGACAACCGGAAGAAACAGATAGGGTGTCGAGATCAGGCATCTCCCGGCCAAGTACAGACGCCTTCGTTGTTTAGCGAGCAAGTTGCCCCTGATCTGACGTTGTCAAGTCGCGCAAACGGGAAAGATCACGATTTGTCTAATCAAACCGGCTCGAGCGCAACTGGCAGGTGGTTGCGGGATGCGTGAGTCCCATGGCGCCGCGACGCTCGGCCAATCCTGTCCGGTCCCTCCGGCTCGGCGACGGTGACCGGCGGGCGGGGCGCGAAGCCTCCAGACAACCACGTCGCCGAGCCAGGGAGGGTGCGCTTGGATGCCTTCGCCGAGCAGAGGCTGTCGCCGTCGCGCGCCACGTGAGGACACGGCCGCGTCGCCGTCGATCGCAGGTACGTTCTGACGGCAGCGCTGTGGAAGCAGGTAGTAGCTTCAGGTTCAGCACTAGCTGCCAGTTTCGGGTGACGATCTCTGGGCCCTAATCACCGAGAGAGCTGATACTACCTTCGTGATGCGACGAGCAGAGGCTTCAGCCACGGTGCCATGGGATCCTCCTAATCAATCATCATATTGGCGCAGATTTATATCTGTATTCCTGAATCGCCGTGAAGACACTGACAAAGCAGGTATTGTATTTGTACCAGCAAGCACCATTTCAATCAAATAGTTTTCCTCGTTCAGAGGCACATGCATCTCAGTCATGCGCAGTACGTATCCCTACAGTGAATGTGCAATACCAACGACTTCAGCAAAAAAGGAGCGTACACATATCAGGCTTATCAGCATCGGAATTTCAACTCTTTACACGTATTTAGACACGAGAAGACGATATATGCCGTTTCAACTTTCGCAGGTGTAAAGCTTTTGGGGGATTTACGCCACCGGCCACACGACTTGCTGACCGAATCCGTTTGGGGAGATAAGGAGATCAAAGGAGATACCGCAGGCCTGCGTATACAGGCGTGGTGATCACGCTCCACACAAACGAAATACTGCCGGGCCTACATGCACCCTGAAAAAAGCTTTTATCCGACATCTACGCAAAGATACTCGTTGATTTTTTCCTTTTCCTAAAATCGTAGTACTGGATAGATTATAGTACAAGATTCCATGGATGTACATTATTTCTCCTTTCAAAGAAGGCAAATGGCATTTCTTACGTCACAAATCAAGGGGAGGGAGAGAGAGCTATTACGACTGTACCGCCTTGCGCTATCTTATCACAGAGAAAATTCCGATGAAAGCAACTCGACATCCGTACACGAACAACTTGATCATTTAAAAACCTACCCCTCAGTCTCAAAATAAAATTGTATTTCTAGCTATGCTCTCAACAGTATTTTTTATAGGACAGTGGTACACCTTTTTTCTTTAATCTCAACTTGAAAAAGGCATCTTTTCTGCTAGGAGCCAATGGCATCAATATATTCATGAAGCCTATATTTCTGACTATTTGAGGATAACATAGTACCAGTACTACATCAAAGAAAGATTTTATTTCTTCTAAAAAAAAGAACTCTTGCACGCCCACATATCATCCATCTCAATAAAGTCAACAGCTACTGGATGGTACGCCAAAAGAAACAAGCAAGGAAGCAAACACAAAGCAGGGCGCCCCACTGAGGATAAGAAAGAGTTCTTATTTCCATCCGAGTCACCTCTGGTTTGATTGTTTTTGCTGATGTTACCAGCTACTGTTCCCCGGATCCAATTCGCCCGGCGGCGTCGTTCTAGAAGTCGTCTAGCACTACCTCTACCGCTCACTACTTCAACTTTATAATAGAACATCTATCTAAATAAGGAATTTTCCAGTGAGCACTAGCTGTCTTCCCGGTATCTCTTGTCGGTAACCATGTTTTTTTATCATTAGTGCGAAAATAAGTTTACCTTCGGCTAAAGATAAGGATCTACTAGTAAGTAGTTTTCTTTGTAACTTTCTCATGCAAGAACCAGGAGATGCCATGATCGAAGAACCGTGAGCATCCTTTTCCTCCGGTGCGGCGGTGCGTGATGCATATATATGTTCAGGTAAGTCACGAAAAGGGGTACGAGTGTTACTACCTTTCAAGCACACCAAATACGACCAGCGGAGTGCACTTGTATGCGGTTGATTGGAGAGCAGCAAAATAAATAATTAAGAATAACATCTTCTTTGCTGCTGTGGTTGGTGAGGTGTCATCGTTTGGGGCATCCTTATCGCCAAAACCCTCCTAAGAAAATAGTATGGCATTGTCCCCGCTTTTCCCCCCTCATGTTCCGTTGATCTTCTATGCCCACCTTATAGGTGATGCTGTTAGTTCAAGCACTGCAGCCATCTTGTCACCATGGTCGACCCCATAAGGGCTAGTTCGGCCGGAGAGGATTGGAGAAATATGAGGTCTACTCGTTCTCTAAAAATTAATGGATTCAATCCTTTTGTCTCTTTTTAATCCCCTGAAACTGAACAAGCTCTAAATTAGAAAATACGGCCAGATTCAGGCTGCAAACCCGTATGTGCTTATGAATTTATGATCTCCTCTTCCACCATGTCAATCTGTCACAGCCGCTCCAGCCCCAGCCACTTTCACATTCGTGCAGAATTTTCTCTACTTAAATTTTCTTTGTCCTTTTTCCTTCTAGGAAAAATTTGCGCTGCTGCTATGTAAGCACTTGAACTATAGAAAAGGACAGATTGGTAATACTACTGTATTCACATCTCCTATGCTAGTGCTATGCAGGAGTTGGGCTTTGGCTCATGGTCCCCGGGCACCACGAACGCCACGCGACGCAAATGTCTCCGTCTCCTCGCAGAGATCGCACGGTGCGTGGGGCACCGGACACGGCGCTTCGCTTTCGCGCTGGAGCGTTCTGGTTCGCGCGCGACGGGTGCTGACTAGGAGTGACAACGCTCCGGCACACGTGGCCCAACGCTAACTGGAGGCAGAGCTCCGCACGAACTAGTGCTGGTTGGAGGAGCGGAAAAGTCGGCAGCAAAGCCGTGGAAAAGAGATGGAGCCTCCGGCAAGCCCCACCCGGCTTTGCTTTGTGCGCGTCCTCGTGATGGATAGATGAGTGATAAAACTGGAACTGACAAATCACGAACTAGATCTTGATAGAAGGGAAATTCAGCTTAGCTTTGATGCGACTTCCCTTCCTCCGACCATTGCCGGTTTGTAGATGAGAAAAACCAGCTCTACAAACAGAGAATTTGACATTACGACATGTTTTAAGACTTGAAGCGAAGTGCAGGGAACTGTACATAAGATGAGACCCAATTAAACAATACAAGAACAAAAATGCATCGGTTCCTACTTTATGCAGCACAGTAAGAATCCATTCCGATCAAATAAACCTAACCTAGATCACACACAGCTAGATGCACAAATTTGTGGATCAGGTCGACGTGTCAAGTCATGACCACTGACCAGAGACTTCGATAACAACATCATGGGAATCTGATTCATCCCCGAGGCATAGCAAGCCTTTTTATCCAATGATAGTGGCTACTGTGCGTGTGTGCGCCAGCTTTTGGTCCCTCTCTCTCGGCTATCTTGTTGCCGCATCCGCCTAATTCCTCCTAGCGCCTCCACCACAACACACCTTCCATGGTTCCCTTATCCCCCTCTCCTCCTATCTTTCAAAAAAAAAAAATCCCCCTCTCCTCCTAAATCCTATCACTTCAGATATTCTCGCGTGACCGTGAGTTGACACTGACCACGATACATCTTAGGAGTTAGGGCCATAGGTCGGGTGGAACTGTCCACAAGAGTGGTCTGTCTTGCGTGTGACTAACTGTCCACAGCAATCCTTCCTAGTTGCTACAAACTCCTTTGGCAGACATCCACGGATCTGATTCTTTTTTCAAACACTGTTTTCAGATGATATAATTCTTAGTTGAATCTTTGAAATGAACTAAAGGATTGAGAGCTGAAAAAAGTAGCTCTGAGTGATTCTTTGTCCTAATTCTAAGAGTGCCTTAAAGAATTCAAAAGAATCACTTCTCATCAGAGAATCACTTGCAGAGAAGCTCTAACAAAAAGGCCCTATGTAACTCCACAATTCTAACATCTACAGGTACCAACCCCTGATATACAACCAAGCTCCAGACAATATTTGCTACTACAGAAAAAAGCTCCAGATAATATTGGATGATTATTTTTCAATACATATTGGGGGTACTGCCCAACACATGCAGTTGCCTGACCATGGGGGACGACAATCATAAAAGCCTTGTTTTATAAACACTTGGCATGTTTCAATTCTTGAAGGATTCTATAAAGAGAAGAAAATGTGGGAACATAGGACTCAGAAGCTGTTCTAATGAATGATACTGGATCGCACCAGAAGCATTTGTATGTTTGCTTAGACAAGAGGAATACCAAGGAACTTCACCAAAACTGCCTTCACATTTTCTTTTGGCAATTATAATCTGTTTACAATGTCTTGATCAGTATTGTGAGGTGGTCAAACAACGATGTATACACAGTAACCACTCTAGGGAAAGGATTCAATTGTATTGATATGAAGCATGGCTTCAATAGTACTAGTTTAATCAAGGAATGCCAATGTACTCCATATCACAATGTAAAGCGTGTGATAGAACAGCATCGGGCAGATATATACCTTAGGGAAAATCTGCTTTGCTCCTCGAGTTATGGATACCAGCAGTTGATTGATGGCACATAAAATATGTAAAATTGAGACTTAGCTGGATTAGATCTTGCCTTGATATGATACTGGAAGTGCAATTTATAGTCATGAACCAGATCAACACGAGTGGTTCGATGTAAGGAGAAAAAAAGAGTTATCTAGCAGGTCATATTTGTATACCTAGAAGTTACAATTGTTGGAAAATGAGCAAGAGTTACAGACCACCCAAGCAAGTGTGGAGCTGTTGAAAATCACTTTCCAGACATGTCAATCAGGGAGTACACACCAGGTTTCAAGGCATCGTCAATTTCTCTGCCATGTAAGAAGGGCATGCCTGCTGATACAAAAGCATAAATGGAATATGGAACATCTTCACTGAAGTCTAGATCACAACATACTGTGTTATCCCTGTTTGACATATATTGTGATCATTTCACATAAATTGTGACCATTGTGCAACACGAACCACGAAGCACTAGGTTACAGCTGCCTACACTAAAACTGTAATATCTCTTGAGACTTCTGCACTGAATTACACAAATAACACAGTGCATTTTGTTACGGCACTAAACACGCATTTTTCGATCCACTTCAAATGACTAACTAGAGAAGTATAATCACCGCTAGTTGAAATTCCCCGAATAAAAATAATGAGAACTAAGGTTCACATAAACAGGAGCACAATCAGTACTTTTCAAGCGAGAGCTCCATACCTTGTAGAGATAGGACGAGGTCCAGCCGGCCAGGTGTTCCCACCCACCCCCGGTGCAGCCACCTCTGCCGCTGAGGCGAGGCGGCGAAAAACGCCGGCTCCTCGCTCCGGAGCTCGGAGTCGCAGAAGCCGGGCTCCATGGAGATGGGCTGTGCGAGAGCGGAAGCCCGAAGCGGAGGCTCGGGTTCTGGGTTTCGCGTCGTCTCGTCGCTGCAGTTTTCTTCTGCCGCGTAAGACCAGGCTCACGGCACGAATCTTAAAGCTGCCGAGGACCAGACTGGCTCCAGGCGTGTGAAACACTAGTCCGGTCGTGGTTGAACCCAGCCCCATCGAGCGCGTCCCCCTGCTTCTTGGGTCCGGATTGAAAGTAGAAACCCTAGCCTAGCCAGGGAGAGAGCTTGTGGGCTTCGGAGAAGACGATGACGACGACGGAGCAGCGAGAGGTGTCTCGGCACGACGGGCGAGACTCGCACGGGAGGCGCCACCACTCCTCGTCCCGGTCACGGCGGGACGACCCTAGGTACCACCAATCCGCTACTCATCAGTCGGATCCCCTTTCTGACTGCGTCTTGATTTGGATTAGAAGATGCTGATGTTGGAGGTTCAAACAGGGGATTGTCTCTAGGACTTGCTATTCCTTCCAAGATAGTAGGATTTATCCTTATTGACCAGTTTTTTGGTTTCTTAAAATCAACACATATGTGTCCTTGTATTAACCCACTTTGCGAATCGCTCGGTAGCCCAAGGAGACGGAGAGACGACAGAAGGCATGAATCGGATAGGGCTCACCACAGAAGTCAAGATGAAGAAAGTGCGAGGGTAGCTGACCGTGATCAGAAGAGGAACAAAGATGTTTCAGGGGACGATGGTTCTCTGAATGATGAAGCGAAGTCGCTGAGTCATGTGAAGCATGACCAACCCGTGAAGCGTGACAGATCTCCAAGGGGAACAAAACGGTTTTCTGAGTCTAGAGAGTCTCGGCGGCCTCAATCGTTCTTTCAGGTTTTGTCTTTTCACCATTATAAAAAAACAAATACCACGAGTGGCTTCTGCTATCTTTGTTCCACATGGTTTAATAACTACTGATTGCATGCTTAGTGGCTACCTTGTAATTCCATATCATCACCGAGGAGCGTTTTACCATTTATATATTGTCAGAGCTGTTTTGTTCAACATCACTGAACAATATGCATTCACCATTCATTAGGTGCATGGTAATGTACCTTGTGGATTTCCTTAGACCTATTTATTTGATTAATAGTTGTTGGTGGTGAAAGATTGCAAACCCTAACGATATGTGATTCAATGTTGCTACAGTATGTATGCTCAGCTATCCTGTCGCGAAAAATGTATGCCTCCTATAGATTCATTTTTGGTAGATACTAGTTCAGACATACATATGTTATGTTTGCCGGCACCTAGCAATTTCTGTCCTGTTTCAGTGATAGCTTTTACCTTGTGGGTTGAAGTGTTCAGAATAGTTGGATTTATCATTTACCAGCTATGTAAGCAACAACTATCAGGGAAAATTTCTTGTGATGGTTCGTGCTTTATTTTGGCCTGAATTTTGGGATTAAGTTTGTGAATACTGCCTTGTGGCTAAATCAAATATCTTTTACATTGACTCATGATGTAGTTGAATTGTGTACAGTCAATGCTCGATGTTTATAACTGTTAGACTACCTGTGCTTGTATGTACAGCATGATGAGCGTGGAAGTACTGGGCAAGGTGGTCGACGTTATGATCGTACGACTAGTGGTAAGTTGCCTTCTCATTTCTTACTTTGTGCAGTTATTTGAATTCCCATCCTTCATGTGTGATAATTTGTTATTGTTGTTTCCAAGATTATGGAAGAAAAAGGGATGAAAAGGAGCATCTTGTCGATAGACATAAAGAGAAGTCTGATGGAGACAATTTGGGGGTAAAGATTGATCAGGACCAGCAACAAAAAAATGGTGATTCGACATGGAAACATGATGGATTTTTCCAGTTGGAGGAAGAAGCACCACATGCTAAAAGGAGACCACCATTTCAGGAGACGAAGGTTACACTAGATCAAGAGTCTGCCCCCTCTGTTACAGAACTGGATTCAAGATCACGAAAGCCTGATCAATCTCGGACTACTGCTGCAATGATGAGAGAAGAAAGGGCACACTATTACTCACAGGGATTTGAAAATCGTAGGCCATTTGTGAGGACAGATGATCGAAGTTTCAGAAGGGGATTCCCTGAGCATAGGAGTGATGGCCATAGATATGGGTATGATTCAAGGGGAAGATTTCCTGGCAGGGGAAGAATGGACAGAGACAGGTTTCACAACCCAGATGGCTGGAGAAGCAACGAATATCAGGCTACTAATGATCATGGAGAAAAATGGAAGCATGACCTTTATGATCAGACAAATCGGAGCCCAACTCCAAAGACCGAGGAAGACCAGGTTGCCAAAGTTGAAGCATTGTTGGCTCTGTAGTTATCTTTTATCTCCGACTGTTGTTATTTGAGATGGCTCGATTATCATGAACTGTTGAATGCTACTCCATGTGTTTACTTTGATTATTGCACATCAAGCCGTTTCATTTGGACTGTATGCTTTCATGCCCTCTCGGGAATGAAGATCGGTACCGAATGTCCAGAAGTTGCCTTTTAGTTAGGGTCCATGCCGCAGAGAAAAGAGTGGCCGATTTGCCTCTCGCCAAATATGGTTCAGAGTTGATATACTCTCTATGCTTAAATTGTTGTCGTTAAGACATCAATTTTAGTTCAATTCTAAATTAGAACTCATGTCCTAATGAACAATTTAAATATAGAGTGATTTACTAACCTGTTAAAATTCTGTTGAAGTTATATATGATTACTTGGCGAATTAAGTTAGATTGAACATATCACGTCTCATTTGAAATTCGTAATCATTGATAAACGCTAGCACATGTTCTCGCTATGTCATTGCTTGAAAAAAAAAAGATATTTGAGGCAATCTGCTGGGGAAATGGCCTTGTAAAAAAAAGGGCTTGCTTGGTTTCACTTCTTTTTAACAGTTGTGGCTATTGTTTCTGTAGGTATAAGCTGTTTTACTACTACCCGCGGCAGCAAAAGCTGCAGCTGAAAGAAGCTAGTCTCTTCATCTCATTTTATAAATCGTTTTGCCTTTATGTATGAGAATTAAGAAGATTAAACAAAGGATGTTTTGAAAAAGTGAGATGTTTAGAGTGACTTACTATGCAGTACTCCCTCCCTTCTAAACTATAAGCATTTTTAAGTTTAATTAAAGTCAAATTTTTATCACTTTAACCATTAATAATGTATAACTAATAATATTTTATCATATAAAAATTATATTTTTTGATTCATTATGAAATAAATTTTTATAAAAATATATTTTTATATTAGAAATAATGTAATTTGTTAGAAATTATTAGTAAAAGTTAAAAAAGTTTGAACTTATCTTAAATCTAAAAATATTTATATTTTATTTAAACTTAAAAACGCTTATAGTTTGAAATAGAGGCAGTATAATTTAAGACCTAGTGAGTAATACAAACGGGCCTAAAGCAAATACCGGACGCCATTTCATTTCGAATCAGTTTCTTCCACTCAAAAGCCTCTTCAAAACCACACTGCTCCAAGCCCTCCGCACGAATCGCGGTTTCCCACACCAGTCTCGTTCCCCTTCGCTCCTCACGGGGAAACTCCCACCAATGGCATCGTCGGCGGCGGCGCGTCGCTCCGTCTTCGACACCTCCTATATCCGTTCGGAGTTCGCCGCGGCCGGCATATCCGCCCACTTCATCCCCCTCATCTGGAAGTACACCTCTCTGTGCTCAACCCCAGAACCCTCCGCACAAAACGCTGTCACACCATCTTGCTTCCCCTGCCACTATCCATGCTTGATTTTGATAATTTTTTTATTTAATCTCGTTGTGAATGCTGGTTCTCTTCGTGCGCAGGCACGTGCTTCAGAACCCTAGTTGCGGGGACTTGGATGGCGTCCCGTCGCTGCCAGCGGCCGCGTACGGGCTTCTGCGGCAGAAGTTCCGGCCGACCACCTCG
The DNA here is from genome assembly GCA_001602295.1 of Zoysia matrella. Classification (NCBI taxonomy): domain Eukaryota; kingdom Viridiplantae; phylum Streptophyta; class Magnoliopsida; order Poales; family Poaceae; genus Zoysia; species Zoysia matrella. The sequence goes on along the minus strand of BCLG01002801.1, from coordinate 16,584 downwards.
ACCCTAACCGCCACTGCGGATTCCAAGGACAGCACCACCACCAAGCTCCTCATCCGTCTACAGGTGATTCGGTTAGATTACGCTACTTGCACTGGTTCAGATGTGGGGGAGCTACATTTTGGCATGCTGAGGATTTGCATTCCACAGTCGTATATAGGATTAGGTGGAATTCGTGATCTATTTTGGTCTCTCTGCTTTTTTCTTCACTATTTGTCACATTTGCATATAAATTATGGTGTCAATGTACACCGGCAATTTTGCTTTGACGATTTTGTACCTAAGGAAGATTTGATTGATTGATAGTGATGTTGGATTCATGCTGCGAGAGACGAAATGACTAATACATGCACAATTGATAAGCCTTATGAGGCATGAGTGCTGTTTTAGGCATTGAATTCACTTTAATTGTTTGTTGTAAGCTGACTTCTATATAATTTGTGTTCCATAAAGAGAGAATGCCATCATTATTTTTATATTTTGTTATCTTGGATGCATAGAGCTGAAATATGAAATGGCGCACCAAGATTCTAGATCCCTTGTTCAATAATCTTTGCCTGCATTTTACAAATATATCTAGATAGGGGTTGCTGATGATGACTCGGCAAAGGGCATACACAAGCCAATGGTTGACATGAATAACTAATTTATAGAAATGGATGTAGAAATACTGAAACGTATTCACTAATAAGGCTGATTGGCTTCGTCTCCTGTTGCTATTTATCTTCAAAATGAACAGCTTAACCTATGATTATTCCATTTCTTGTATTTAGGATTTGGGATTTCAAATTTAGTTCTCTTAATAAATCCAGTTAATTTTTTTCCCTTTTTGATTATGTTATAGAACCTTTGGGTCTCAAGGGTTCCTAAAAATGTCTGGCTGGTTGAGTTGTTGACCAGGGTATTTTAGAGTAAAAATATGTTGGTCGCCATTGCTATCCAGTATAAGATCCTGTATTTAGTGTAATTTCAACTGAGCATTGGCCCTGGTTGATTTACATTTCTTTCGCTGCTTTCTGCCGTAATGAAATTTGAATTGCGTTCAGAGCATATAAAAGAGGTCTCAGAATATCAGAAAAAACATGTACACCCATAACGATAAATGCCTAGATGCTTATTACATGAGTAGATATATATATTTTTATGCATTAGTAAACGAAAATTCTCTGCTCTGACTAAAATTATATCAACTCTGTTCTAGGATCTTAGAGTTAAGTCCCACACTGATAAGAAATGTGCTGTGTGATTCTAGTGCAGTGGATGGTGTAAGCAGCCAAGCATCATTTACCAAGTGGATTATAGACTACTCGACGACATGTCTGAACACTATACATTTTTTATGTCTCTTTATTTATTCACTCGTGATGCAAAACACAGAGTTTTAACGGTTCAATGTATGCGATTTGATTATGATAGCTTCGCCTATGGTAGTCTATTGTTGCATTATGAACCGAAAACATTTTTTTTTTTGGGTACCTCATGCTAGTTTGTCCACTTCGCTTGTGTGCTATAGTTTCATTTCAACGACCTCCATTTTATTCGATCTTGGTTCTTTCATTTAATGGTCAAATGATTTAATTCCTGTCAGTAACTTATTCGTCCTTTTTGTTATTGGAAACTTACTCTGTGATGTTTTTCTAATTTGTTGACTCTGAAGACTACCAACTTATTGTAGTTAAATTTTGTGAACTAGAATGGGGAGTCCATAGAAGCAGTGATCATGCGATACGACACGCGACTGGGAAAGTATGATGGAAAGCCTCGTTCTGGAGGAGTGCGGTCAACTCTTTGTGTGTCATCACAGGTAAATATATATTTTCCTATATTGGATGTCAGGTGCTTTAGGACTAGATAAACTTGTTTCTGATAGCTTAACATTTGTGTCGCAAGACCTAGTGGTAAGTTTATACACCAGTGTAATGAGTTGTGATAATCTGGTCACACTTGTGGTAATGATGTTGACTTACCTCTACAATACTAAACAGGTGGGGTGCAAGATGGGCTGCAGATTCTGTGCGACTGGAACAATGGGCTTCAAAAGCAACCTGTCATCTGGAGAAATTGTGGAGCAGTTGGTCCATGCATCTCGTTACTCTGAGATTCGAAATGTCGTTTTCATGGTAATTTCTATCCAACTCTTTGTAAGCTGCCTGAATTATTTATTTAAAGAAAAAATCTTGATACTCATGCATGAATTTATAAATGTTTATGAAAGTATAAAATTGTAAATTGTTATCTACATAAATGATATATCCTTATGAGCTCCATGGGTAGTTTCATGTCATTATAAATATTTTGTAACAATATTTTCTTGTTTGATGTCTGTTAAACAATTACAATGTTCTCCAGAGATGATAGATGTATTTTTTAATGTTCTCAGCCAATATGTTGTATGTGCAGGGAATGGGGGAGCCAATGAACAACTATAATGCTTTGGTTGAGGCAATCAAAGTGTTTACAGAACACCCTTTTCAGCTTTCACCTAAGAGAATTACTGTATCTACTGTAAGCATAATTGGATAACACTTCTACGTGTTTATGAAACCTTATTTCTTAGGATGGCTATTGGAACACAATTTTATTAATATATTTTGTAAACTTTAAGCCGCTGCTAAATTACGCTACCTGCTGCCTAGTTGCTTCTGTCAATTTTGAATGGAATCACTATGAACTTTTTTTTCAAATATGCAAGTATTGCTTCGTATAGTGTAATTCAGCAGTTGTGTGCTCTGAGAATGAAATATTTTATTCCATCCTATGTGTTATTTAATGTTCAAGTCATATTTTCCAGTGTAGAGATTGAATGCTAACACTTACGTGATTTTTTTTTTGAAAATCTATGACTCTATTTGTGTTATGCTGGACCAATCTTTTCCCTTACAATTTTAACAGCTTCTTGACTTGTATTGTACCATTGCATGTGCATGGTTTCTGACACGCTGTGATAAAAAATTGCTATGTTGCATAACTTTCTTTATATGTTCTCGTTTGTTAAGCATATTTTGGTTCTTGCTAACAGTTAGTCGTAAGATAATGTAGGGCTGGAGAAGCTGAAAGATTTAGTGGTTTGGGTGTTAATTGTCCTTTTGTATTACTTATGTTGTAAATTTGAGTGTTAATTGTCCTTTTGTATTATGTATCTAGGTTGGGATCATTCATGGGATCAACAAATTCAATGCTGATCTTCCTCATGTGAATTTAGCCGTGTCATTGCATGCTCCTGACCAAGACATACGTTGTCAGATAATGCCTGCTGCAAGGGCATTTCCTTTAGAAAAGCTAATGAAAGCGCTAGAGTCCTATCAAAATGCGAGGTGAGGATAATGTCACATGTAGTCAGTGCCAAATATTGAGATCTGATCACACTTCCATGTTTTGCAGCAAGCAGACCATCTTTATTGAGTACATCATGCTTGACGGAGTCAATGATCAGGAGCAGCATGCTCATCAGCTTGGTAAACTGCTTGAAACATTTAAAGCGGTGAGAAATTGGTATATTGCAACCTCTAATCATTAATCTTCTTTTTTCTGGTCATATCGTTGATTGCCCAAACTAGTTGTCGGATCAAGCATTTTGTACTGTGCTAAAAGTCCTCTGAGCAATCAGTTTCTATTATCCTCAATCTGTTTGTATTTCAGTTTGATCAAGCAGTTTTTACTGTGCTAAAAATCCTATGAGCAATCAGTTTTCCAATATCCCCTATCTGTTTGTATTTCAGTTTAAATTTGACACCTTAAATTTCCTCTAGGTGACTTGAATTGATAGTCACTACAGTTGGTCCATTAGAGATTGCGAAGTTTTTTTACATTTATGTCGCAAAACCATTAGTTGCCACTGTTTATTCTTAACATCCATGCTTCAAAATATTTTTCGCTGATCAAGCACGTAATGCTTTAACTATTATGATTTATGAGTTCTTGAGAACTTTTGCAATAACCTACATCATCATATGGAATTATCACTAAGTGCTCTGTCTCTAACAGGTTGTGAATTTGATACCATTCAATCCAATCGGATCATCAAGCAATTTCAAGACAAGCAGTGACCAAAATGTGAAGAAGTTCCAAAAGGTTTTAAGAGGTACCTACAACATCAGAACCACTGTTCGCCAGGAGATGGGTCAGGACATATCTGGCGCTTGTGGACAATTGGTGGTTAGCCTCCCGGATGAAAGATCAGCTGGTGGTGCAACCCTTATGACAGACATCGAAGACCTTCGGATCTGAATTTTCCTCTGCTTGTTAATTTTACCGTTGCGTCAGAATCAAATCCTTACTAATTAGGCTTACATGATATTGTAACTAGTGCCATAGTTTCAGTCAAGCTTTAAAATATGGAGATGATGATTTTGGCTATTGCGATGCTTCCCTTCTGTTTTGGGATGCACAATTTTGCTGTAAACACAATGGTTAAGGAGCGCAGCTTTTGTTGATAGGTGGCAACTGAAACGGTTGGTTACTTGCTATGTAAATTGGACAATGCTATTGCAACACTGCCATGATCGGATAATTACAGTGAGATCGCATCACCTTCACCTCTATAGCCGACCATTTTCTGTCGACCTTAAGCCTGTGTTTGGTACTGTCCTCAGCCTCTTAGAACAATTTCAGATGTGCAGCTAGTTGTTTGCTAGTATTATTTGAGCGGGGACCTGTTGGAATCAAGCTATCTTTTGCAGCTTGCTTGCTTACCACCACCAGATTTTGTGTCGGTGGGTACTGTCTGATGATGGTGGCGCAAGTGTTCGGGACTCGCTGCATTTTGTGATCTGTGAAGCTGGCAATTGCTAGAGAGCATGTGTAACGGCCAGGTGAGGCACATGCGCAGATGGATTTAAGCTGTTCGTTTCTTAGTTTACAGTTAATTTTGGGCCTGGCGGCCAGAACTGAGGATGTTGTGGGAGCATTCGTCGAGCTCTTTACGCTACCGAAGCTCTTTTGACAGATGCAACGAGACTGGTTATTTTACAACGGGAACTCTGTCCACAGATTGATAGATATCCAGAAATTCGCTTTAATCTTCATATTCGTTCCCATTCCAACCTTAATAGTGCATCTTGGCGAGTTTGATGTAGCTTTCAAGTTTTTATTCTTTTCTCGAAGGCTTTTCAAGCTCTTACCTCTGAATCTTGGTCACATAAATATATGCTGTCAAGTTCAACTACGATGGATCAGATTAAAACTGCTTTATTTTTTAATCGTAAACAGATTTATATGCAAACAAAAGCAGAAAGTTTCCCCTCTCGGATGCAGACGTGCAGTGCAGGTTGCAACCAAACCAGCCATCTCCGTGATCGTCATTTACTCCAGTGTCGCGCCTCAGAGGCTGGCCATATACCCTTGGCAGTGCCCTCTGACCTTTTTCTCGTCTTCGGTGTCAGCCTCCACCCCCCCCCCCCCCCCCCCCCCCCCCCCCCCCCCCCCCCCCCCCCCCCCCCCCCCCCCCCCCCCCCCCCCCCCCCCCCCCCCCCCCCCCCCCCCCCCCCCCCCCCCCCCCCCCCCCCCCCCCCCCCCCCCCCCCCCCCCCCC
>BCLG01002801.1:1037-11048 GCA_001602295.1 Zoysia matrella | reverse complement strand
CCCCCCCCCCCCCCCCCCCCCCCCCCCCCCCCCCCCCCCCCCCCCCCCCCCCCCCCCCCCCCCCCCCCCCCCCCCCCCCCCCCCCCCCCCCCCCCCCCCCCCCCCCCCCCCCCCCCCCCCCCCCCCCCCCCCCCCCCCCCCCTCTCACGTCCCCGTCCCCGTGCCGGTGCCCATCCCCAAGCCGCCGCTGCGGACGCCGCCATGGCCATGAAGGGACCCGGCCTCTTCTCCGACATCGGCAAGAAGGCCAAGGGTACCTCTTCGCGACCTTCCTCATTTCCATCATCGTCGTCATCTCTCTCTCTTAATTTGTTTGGATTTGGATTGCTGTTGTAATCTGCAGATCTGCTCACGAGGGACTACACCTACGACCACAAGCTGACCGTCTCCACGGTCAGCGCCTCCGGAGTGGTAAGGTTTCCTCGGATCCGATCGCGCTCGTGTGATTCGGTGGTGTTGCGATTCGTGTTCTGTTGTCCGTGCCCGCGAGGCCTTGACCCAGAGCTACGGCTGTGGACCTGTGGATGTAGTATGCGTCGAGTTGTCGAAGCCTCGAAGGGCAGGATGCCCGCTAGTTGCGACACCTTAGGACCTAGTCGACCTTATGATTTCAGCTTCGGTTCATCTAATTTTTTTTTGTCATTTGTGGCTTCCGTGGTTAATGCATCGTTTGCAAATTAATGATATTGTTTGATATCTGTTGGCCACATGGGAAGCTAGAATCTGGTTATATATCTTTGTAGAGTAAGAGCAATGCAGTTACTTATCGTAATTATTAATTGGAAAGTTGATTGATGCGTAAGAGCCTTAGGGCCTGTTTGGCACCCGCCGCCGCCGCACGTTAGGCGTCCGTTTCTGCGCCACGATTCTGGCGAAGAAAACGGCCGCCAGACATTAGGCGCGCGATGGCGTCGAAAATGAACTGAGGAGTTGTGGCGGAGCCGAAACTCCGGTGAACGGTGGCGAGCGCGTTTGGCGGGCGCCACGCGCCAGACCTTTGGCGCGGCGACTTGCGGCGAGCTTCGGCTACGAAGCAAACAGGCCCGTAGACCATCACATCCAACTTATGATGAACCTTCAGTGCGATTGAGATGGCGTGTTTCACTCCATTGTTGTTGATTTTGGTGCACTGGTCTGTTTCTGTGATACTTTATGCATGTGTGCTAAGAAATGGACTTGGGTTATTGGCTTGCTTCTTTTGTTCTCCCTTTGCTATTGCTGTATTTTTCGTTGAGTTATCATATGAGGCCTGCTGGCTGCAATTCTAATTATGGAAGTGCTGAAGGCTTATTATAAATAGGATTAAATATCAGTTCTATTCTCCTTTTAGTTCATCGTTAATATTGGCTCTCCTCTCCTTTCATTACCTTCCATAGAAAGCTTTATTGCTTGAGAAGATTTAATATGGGTATATGCACTTTATATCCTATTTGGACCAGTGTAATTAGCATGGTCTTTGGTAAAATAGCTGAACCATCCCTTCAGCCACATGTCATCGTTTTACAGATAGAATATAACTATCAGACTATCTATCTTTTGTAGAGCATTGAATGGTAATTGAATCGTAGAGTTTGGAATGATAGTAGTGACTTCCCTGTATCTTTGTCTTTCGATTAGTCAAGTGTACGGTGTACCAGATAACAAAATGATCAGATAGTCCATTCTGATAACAGACAACCAATAATTTTATAATCTGAATTTGAAAATATTACTAGTGTGCATGCAACTATATGGATTTTGAGGGGTAATCACCCTGTAACTTGTTCAAACTATGCTAGTAATGTATTTAGCTCATTTGTGTCAAACCTCTATAACAAGTCATTTCATAAGTGTGCATGTATAAGCAATAATAATCTAGATATATGTATTCTATTTAACTGTTACCATGTCACTTTGCGATAGTAATACAGCATGTCATGGTTCTTCATTTTGATTTTTCAGGGCCTCACTTCCACATCTGTGAAGAAAGGAGGGCTTTATTCTCTTGATGTCAGCTCAGTTTACAAGTACAAGAATACTCTCATTGATGTTAAAGTGGACACAGACTCAAATGTTAGTGATATAAGGCTCAATTTATTTATTTCAATTTTCACTTTTGTAGCCTATGCCTATTTTAAACGTGTAACACATCTGTTGGATTTCTGCAGATCTCTACTACCTTGACTGTTTTTGAGGTCCTGCCCTCCACAAAGCTTGTGACGTCTGTCAAGCTCCCTGACTACAATTCTGGAAAGGTATTTCCATTATGTCAATATATGGTGAAACCTGGAAACAGTCTATGAATTTACGGGATGTTCTTAACAGGTTGAGGTACAATACTTCCATGAGAATGCAAGTTTTGCTACTGCTGTGGACATGAAGCCCTCTCCTGTGTTTGAATTGTCTGGCACAGTAGGTGCTCAAGGGCTTGCATTTGGTGCAGAGGCTGGGTATGACACTGCCACAGGGAAATTTACCAAGTACAGTGCTGGAATTGGTGTAAACAAGCCAGAATACCATGGTGCATTCATTCTGTAAGTCCATGTTTCATTGTGATTTCGGATTTTTTTTTTTTGGGGGGGGGGGGGGGGGGTTTGCACACCACATGTATTGATACATTACTCTATATACAGAGCTGACAAAGGTGACACCATTAAAGTGTCAGGAGTTTATCACCTTGATGAGAAGCAGAAGGCCTCAGCTGTGGCTGAACTGACCCGGAGGCTCTCGACAAATGAGAACACACTCACTGTCGGTGGCTTATACACAGTTGATCCTCAGACAACCATGAAGGCAAGGCTCAACAACACTGGAACACTCGCTGCTCTTCTTCAGCATGAGGTTAAACCCAAGTCAATCTTGACAATCTCTGGCGAATTCGACACCAAGGCTTTGGACAGACCCCCCAAGTTTGGCCTGGCACTTGCACTCAAGCCCTGATCAGATTATCTGCGGTTGGTTGGTGGTGAACTTTGAATTCTTTGGTTGTTTTGCAAAGATATAGCCAATAATTTGCTCCAGGACCCTTTTTTGTTAATCTGGCAAAGGTTTGATGCCCTGTAGATGGGTCAGCTACAGGATTTTGTCCATCAGCTTTTTTTGTTGATGAAAGCTTCTAGTCAATGGTAGATGTACGCTGCAGCTTGTTTCTTTAGATTGCGCTTGTCTCTGTCTTTGATTACGGAGTGGCCATCCCGGTAATCTATCGCATAAAAAATACATGTGATTTTTGTGCAGTTTTGATTGATCGACTGCCCATTGATATTTACCACTAGTTTGGAGCTGATTTGTTCAATTGTTCTATATACGTGGTGTTGCCTTGCTTGATCTCAATTATTCGTACTGTTTTTTTTTTCCTCCTCAAAGTGATTGATCTAGCTGGTCGATTAATTCAGAGGGCAATATGTAGGCAGGGAGAAAGACATGCGGATCTGTGTTCTTCAGCTATCTTTGTGAAAGCTCATGTGATTAGGTTTGTGGTTTCATTTCAGCGACGTTTTCATGTGATAAGTTGCAATAGTGGGGGTATGGAGAGACTTTGACAGCCACTGGCTGGTTATGTTTCACTCCCTCCTGTTGAGAATTATTGTCGGTTGCCAGTGCATCGAGCCGGCGATAATAACAAATACTAAAACACGAAGTATGTATATCTTGTTCAGGGAGGAGGCTAGGAAACACTAGCTTAGCTGGAGGCCGAGGTGGATAATATTGTGAATACAGTCTTGGTGGCCTGTCTCCCCCTGAACGGGGTCCTCTGAATTTGTGGACAAATTTCAGAGATGTTACTATAGCTAGAATTTAGACCTCTTTTAACGTCTGATTGATGCAAACGGTCAAGAAGCAAAAGGTACCCGCTGTGCAGCCGTTGGCAGCAATTTTTGTGCAGCTGCAGCAGGATATTACTCATTTAAATGTTAAGTATCTGTAACGAACAGCTATAACGTACATCAACAGCAAAAAAAAAAACGTCATTAGAATCACAAATGACCACACTACATTTTTACTTTCTTGTTCCTTTTTGCACTCTTGACATGGTCTTCTTCACTCAGTGACTGTTATATTCATATCTTGATGGATCATGTTAGTCCTCCTTTTCCCCCTCGCAGGGCACACATTCTTGACCCCATATATCACGAGCTAGGATTTTAACTATGACCCCCCGCGCAGTCAGAGCACTGACACACAGAGGGCGCCGCAAAGCAGCCGAAAACGAACACGCCTCGCTCACATCGGGCGCCAATACGGCCGACCAGTACCTGATCCTGGTGCTCTTGACCAATCGAGCTCGGCAAAACCACGCATCTCATTGGACGACAGTGCAACCATTTATCCAAAGAGCTTAGGCAGCACGATGACTTGAAAAGCTGCAAGTTGCGGTACTAATCGCATCCGATTGGATCGTCCCACTGATCAGTGGGCTCCCCACTTGGCCACGCCGGCTGGGCGCCGCTACTTGGTGCTGCATTTGATCCTGTCAAAATCCGTTCCGAGACATGGCGTGGTGTACTACATGGTCTGAGCTTCCTGGGTTCTGACCGCTTTTCACTCCTGCTTAGAAAAAGGTTGGGGGTTTGGGTGGTGGCGACCGGTGAGGTTTGGGCGCAAATCACATTTCTGTAAGCCCAGCCAAAGTTACCTAACCAACAGAAGAAAACGTCTTCGGTCTAAACGTTTTCTACCATTTGAATTCTCTGGTCGTTGCCGTGCATGTACACCGTAGACATCTCACAAAAAACAATAAAAAAAAAAAGTAGAGCGTATGCGACGGACGGTGCACAACCTGTCGCTGCAGAGAAGTAGCGGCCGCGGAGAGGAGAGCTCTGGCTTCTCTGCCGAAGTCAACCCGTGCACGCCGCCGATCACTGCCGGCGCGCCGCACTCTCTGTTCCATACTTCCAAGCGGTCCAAGTCGCGGCGGCAACGAGACGAGACGAGCGAGGAAGTCGATTCAGTTACGACCTAACTTTGTTTTCTCGCTCGATCCGCACTAACGGGCGACTCAACCATGCACGCATGGTCGCGTGCGCTGCGCCTCCGGACCTGAACATGTTCCGCACATGCTGCGCGCGTCGCGGTCGAATTTTGCCGCGCGAATCCGGCCGCTAATCACGCCAAAGGTCAGGTGAAATGGAAATCTAATCAGCACCTGAACAAACACATCGGTAAGTAATCAGCTCAGGACGTGTGGTTTGCGTCAACGGGCGTGGGCGTTTTGACATTCTGGCAGACCCGGCTGGGAACGGAAGTCGATCGAACCCGACGACGGAGCTCGGGTGAGTCGGCGGGCTCGCGGCCTTCGACTTGGACTTCACCGCCGGCCGTGCAAGCGTCTCGCTGGAAAAAGGCGTTCGTGGCCGGGGCGCCTCCACTCGCGCCGGATCTCTACCGGTTTTGCTGTATCCGACAGAAGGCCTGGGGCCCGGCGCCGTCGGTTCCAAGGCCCCGGCTGCCGTGTGCTCCCGTCCAACGCCCTCCACCGAACTTAACCGCCACGAACTCACTCCCTCCCTCACTCTAATTCGGCCGCGCCGATCCGTGCCGTCACCGTTGCGTGCGGAGCGCAACGGCACGTGGGCGGCGTAGGCTGGTGACGACGCCGACGCCGACCCCGCCCGGGCGTGAGCTCCTCCTCGCCCGCACGGATAGGTTACTATGACTCTGCAGCCAGTTTCCGGGGATTAAGTGTCTGCTCTAACTCTGCTTCGCTTAATTAATCACAATTCAGAAGTCGACTTCGATCACCACGGGCGCGGAGTTCTCCTAATCAAAGTCCCGCCTGCCGTCCCGTTCTGTTCCGTCGAGACGAGGGCGTCGCGTGTCTTTCTTCTAGCCTTTGGAAACCTGTGAGCGCAGGCAATCTGCCAGGGAGTTGCTTCGTGGCATGTCGCGGTACGTTACGTGTACACTGATTCAGGTCCTCGTGACGACGATGATATCAGTTCAGGGTGTCCTCATCCGCATTATTTTCGCCTCTTCGGTATGACGAGGACGAGAAGAGGGAGAGCGTGGTGAGGCGGATAGAGCAGCGACAACGAACAGGGAACGGAGCTGATGCTGGATGGATGAAGCGTGCGCTGCCCTGGGTGGCCACCGACGTCGTTGTCGTACGTCGCACTGGCAAATTCTTGGGAGTTTCCAGCCACGCACCACGCAGTTTTCTGATTAATTTGAGTAGTTTTCCCAGGGAAAAGAATCCTGTAGTCCATGTGAATCTGTGATCGAAGCTGAACCAATATCAGACGCAAGGTAACGTCTTGACATGAGTCTGGCTCCGTTATTGCTTGGTGAGCAGCCGGTCGGAAAGTGCCGAAGCCTGAAGCTCAAGACTCGCATTGCACGCACACATGGCCTTCGTGATCAGCGGTGTTTGCCGCCACGCCACAACTCCACGGGCCACGCACACGAACACGAGAGCCACCTATGCCCGTGCCGTAGCGTAGCGTACGCGATCGCTGGGCGATGCGTGCGCACGCGTGCGAGCGTCCTGTGATGATTCTTCCGGCCGTCGTCAGCAAGCGGCTGTGAACGGCAATGCTATAGCTCTCCAGATAGTTAACCGTTTGACCTTGGCTCGGCTCGCATATCCAGACGCGCAGCATGGAAGCCACCAACCACCAAACTGCCGCTGTAATAGTGTAATGGATGCCGTGGTAACCTTAGAAAAACCGTCAACGTACTCGCCGTAACTGATGATGTTGCAATTCATTTATTTTAATAAATAGCATCCGCTAGATTTGAACTCGAAATCTGTTTTTAGTACTATATTGAGACATTATGCACCAACTAATTGCACTCGAAAAGTTTAATTTGATGGAGAAATATGGACACTTATACGTCAACATACCAGAACAAACACCGTTACACAGCCACAAGATTGTAACCGCTGAAACAGTAGCCAAATTAATAGCAGGAGTAGTAACACACAAAAATTAAACTAACTCGTTTATTGTCACCTGCACAGCACAGGCGCTAGGGAAACATCTTAGCTAAGGGAGATCGATCGAAGAAACGCTTTGATCAGTTCTGCAGAATTCGGCCGCCGAACCTTTGTTGGAATTCAGTGACGCCATGAGCCAGTCAGTTACCGATCTCGCACGACGGAGCACCAGTGGAGACGAGTGACGAAACGGGGACGCGCGGGAGGTCAAAAAGGCAAAAAGGCTGGACGGAGCCACACGCACAAACCGGCAGTAGCCGTAGTAGCGCCCGTGGCCCCGTGCCGCCGGCGTCACCCGGCAGGCAACGCGAACATCACACAGCCCAATAAGACGTCTCCCATTTGAACGTAACGAACCGGCGACGGGGCTCGCGCGGGAACCGCAGCCTATCCGCTGGCTACGGGGCCGATGCCGTAGCCACCGGCGCGCGCCTATAAATTCGCCGAGGCGGCCGCATGCACGGTGCAGTCAGCCTAAGAAGCTTGCTAGAGATAACAGCCGCCTCCCTCCCTCTCTCTCTCTCTCTCTCCCTCCACTGACCTCATCTGTCTTGGCTTAGCTGAGGAGTTCGAGACAGAGAGAAGCGAGAGGTGGGTTTCGGGTTTTCGCAATGGAGCGAGCCTGGCTGTTCTCGCTGCTGTTGGTCGCCGTCTTGAGCGGTAAGTCTCGTCCCTCCCTCTATCTTGCCATTGTTGGGCCTCGCGGTCTCTGCACGAGCTCGTTTATTATGATCCAGATGACTAATCGCTTCGAGGCTCTCTCTTAATTTGCAGCTGCTCGCGTGGCGCAGTCATCTGTTCCCTACAACTACTCGTCCAGCTCCGAGGTACGGGAACACGCGCGCTATGGGCCTCTGGCTCGATCTGCTCCACCTCTCCATCCCTCTCTCGCCCATGCCTGTCACGCCGTACTCCCCGAGCTCCTCCAGAACTGTCAAGGTGCCCTCGACCAAGCGCCACGCGCTCGATTGGCGGCCGGCGACGACTGATCGATTACGCCGCGCGCGCGCATCGCCGCCGATCGTGCAACCCAACCCGACCCACCAGCTATCCAGCGGCGCGCATCATCGTCGTCACATCGCATTGCCCATGTCCACACGCACCATTCCATGTCTCCGCCCATCCGATCCAATGATCCCTGCCGCCGCTCGTGCTAGTGCTGCTGTAACGGCTTACTTAAATCCCAGTAGCCGTCGAGTTGTCGACGTGCATGAACCTGGCAAAGGTAAAGCGCGCGCGGTTAACGCCGGCCGTCATTAGTTGCCGGTGCCCGCGCGTGGTGAGGCCGCGACATGTAAGCTGACAAGTGACATGCGCGCGTCTGCGGCGGGTGGCGTACCGGCGTGGGCCACGCACACTAGCGCGCGGCGACGGCGAGCACGCACACAAGAATATTTGTCTCGCCTCTCCTGTCTAGCTAGCCGGCCGGTCAGCGCCCACTGACGGTGATCAGCCACTCACTATCAACGATAATCGAGACAGCATCATCGTGCTTAGAATTACACAATCAGGGGCCGTGTGAACGCGAGGCGCCAGTAATATGGTCGTCTTTTGGTTCGGTTTAGTAGTGGCGGTGGCCCTTTTGATCGGCTCGTCTGTGCGCCGTGGGTTGTTGGTGCCAATGGACCGAACAGGTAGGAGCGAGACGACGAAGGCGGAGAAGAGTTCACGGTGATCTGCCGAAATCCTTCCAGAACTGGACTGGCTCCTGATAGAACAGAAGAGAAAGAAGGTTGGCCAGGTGCCTAACCGCTTGCTTGGCCTCCCTCTCCGGTTAGATCGAAACGCGCAAGTCAGTTTCGATGCTTCGTCCGGAGTGATCTGGTTGCCTCGAGCCTAACCATATGAACTCGCCGTTCAGGTGTAGAATTAAAATTACAAGGAGCTCGTGAAGCCGGTCCTCCAATGTGATGCACATCCGCCGACCCACTTAATCAAAAGCCCAGCCACTGATAAGCGTGTGCACGCACGCGCACGCACGCAGACAGAGATATCTTAGTGCCAACTCTATTGTGAACGCATCTTTATGAAGATAAATACTGGTGTGGTTCATGATCGACGGTCAAAATCTGGCCTTTTTGGGGGTTCTGGTGAAGGCCAAGGAGGGGAGGACGCCTGTACCCCAGTGTCTTCCGCACCATCACATACTGCAGCGCTCGTGCTAATGCATGCGCCCACTCAGCGTCTTATTGGACAGATCATTAGTCACCTTCAATTAGGGTCTAACTCAGTCTTGCTGGGTGGTAATTGGTTGGTGAAGATATTCTCGCAAGGTCTGTGCAGGGGTCTGCTCGTGTCTGAAACCGAGTCCAAAGGCAGCGGAGCCGAAGTCAAGGGCATAAAATAAAAAGGAATTTGCTTTTAGTTGTTTTGTGTATTTTCCACCGAGGAAATTCTCAGGTGTATTTGTTTATTCGTACAGGGATACGTTTTCTTTCGTTAGTCTTATGTTAGGCCAGCAGTTAGATGTGTGATCACTTGGACTTGTGCAGGCGAGTCAAACAGTATTCTTGTTAGAACTAGCTGATAGCTGACTTGTGCTCAAATAATTGAGGTGGAAATTTGAGGGTGGCGATGAGTGACAGTGTGCCAAACGAAATCTGGCATGCGCACACTGGTCTTGTACTGCTTTATTGGGAAAGTTGGTTACCGTACGTACACAACCTTTCAGTGATGCCTTTTACTGAGATTTTGACAGGGCCGACGGTTTTGACAGTTATATGGCGCTGTAATAAAACACCTTTCACTGTTGTTTAGTTCAACAGTTTCAGAGCTCTGCTTCGATAGCTTTCACTGTATGCTCAGCATTACTTTCATGCTTAATTTGCAGTGCTTGCCGGAGCCGCTGGAGCCTCACTACGGCGGCGGCATCATCCGCAACTCCGACTTCAGCGCCGGCCTACAGGGCTGGTCGGTGTTCGGGTACGGCGTCATCGCCGAAGGCGAGTCGGCGTCGGGGAACAGGTTCGCCGTGGCGCGGAACCGGACGCGGCCGTACCAGAGCGTGAGCCAGAAGCTGTACTTCCAGAACGACACGCACTACACCCTATCAGGTGAGGAATTATCTGGGGGGGGGGGGGGGGGGGTGATCTACG